>JBBIGA010169540.1:0-16623 GCA_037576975.1 Alestes dentex | reverse complement strand
ACATATATACATACATTACATATATATATATATATATATATATATATATATATATATGTAATGTATGTATATATGTATATAAAGATATATAAAGGTTTACTATGTAAGGCATATTATTTTTATAATATGTGTGTGTATATTTTGTATATATATAAATTAGTGTGTGTGTGTGTGTGTGTGTGTGTGTGCGCGCACGCATGTATGTATATACATAAAATGAAGGAATGTAATATATAATAATAGGAACTCACCCTATTCCCAATCACCCTATAATCAGAATATACCTAGCTCTACCAACTGTAGTTATAGTCAAGAACTAGGCAATCTGGGACAATATTTTCTGTCATTTAGATGTGTAGTACAGCTCTAGACTTAATCCCATCCTAGAAACAAACCCCTGGTATTTTGTCAAAGGCCTCAGAAGAAATATTACATGCTGCCATATCCTGAATGTGTTTACTGAGCACTTTAACCAAATTAAAGCTTACCTCTTACATCTTGACTGGATCTCCATATTCCACTGAAGATATCCATTGAGGGTTAGTACAGATGAGCTCACGGTTTCTTTTCTTGAAGCCACCTGGTGAAGACACTGTTAACCCCAGTCTAGTCAGTTACAGCAGGTATCAGAGGTGGCACAATGAAAGTAGAAATCCATATGCGAAGCACAGAAGGACAACAGACAGCCTAGCGAAACAGATGCAGGAGTCAAACACAGCAGAAGCATGGGTCGGGGCTAGTGAGCGCACATATTGGTGCAGCCAGCTGGTGTCCGGTGGCAGGCAGATGAAATGGAAACGGTCATCAGCTATTTTGGTTTTTGGGTGCATAAGCGCTATTACTGTCCACTTATTACCTGTCAGTCCCCTAAAGAGACCACAGCAGCTATTCACTTAGAGCCAGAGCCGGCCTCCTGTCTTCCCTGCTGTCGTCCCTTGGGCTGTTTTGGTGAGTGACTCTGGGCGAGTGACTCATTTGTCTCTTGCAAACAGGCAAGTCAAATATAGCCCCTTGCATCACTCCAACAAGTGTCACAGCTTTAAGTGTAGAGTGAGCAAATAGAATCTGATTAGGCCTGGTTATCACTCCCACAGGCCATGCTTGGTGGTATAACATTCTTTGTCTGTAAAGAAAGATTTCTGCTTCTGCTAACTCAAGTCAGTGGCTTTTTAAAGAAAGAAGCTGTGAGTGCTTATCATTTTAATTGCAATGGGATGTTGCATATTTTATATTTTAATGATTCTCTCCAATGGCCCAGCTCAAAGTTGTTAGACCATGCCCTACTTTACTGCTCTACTGTACCATGCCATGTAATTTATGCCACTCTATTTCAAGCATCATGCATTTCTTACATTCACGACCCGCTCTTCTTTCCCTGACACCTTTCACACCGCAGAAGGGTCTGGCGAATGCATGAAAGTGGTCAATGTAGGCAGGGACAGGCCACATACTACAATTTTTTTTGTGAGAATTGAGTGACACTGTTCCACGCTAACAATGCGATCCACAATTTTGTGAGTACCTCAAAGCTTTTCCTCCACTGGGAAAGTCCCCATATAACACATGGGGCAGAACAGGAGAGCTTTTACTGTCTGGTTATGCCGACCTCCTAGGCTGGAAGGTCAGAAGGGGTGGGGGGAGCAGGCAGATGGTCCTCTACCCTTAGCAACCGAGCCTGGTCGTTTCCAAAAGGCTCTTGTGTCAAGTCCTCACAGCGTCTTATTCCAAGCAGGCACGCAAGTCTATAATAGGACATCTGGACCACAGCAAATTCCCCCACCGGAGCTCTGGATGGTAGCATGGATGTGCGTGGTGCATTTCAGATGATGGACATCCACACATGGGTCGGCAGCGCAGCAGGAGGGTCATGCCGTCATTCACAGCCGCTGGAGGCTGCAGAACGGCTTGTCTGTGACCCAGTGGCCTGGCCAGCGTACCACGGACGCTGGTGGTTGCTGACCTCAGCAGATCGCATTTTCACTGTGCATCGATTATTCTGTCAGGTAACACTGCAAACAGTTCCTTCCCAAATACAGTAACTACAGTAGCTACTTGCAAAGAATTCCTTGGCGCAGCTGGTGGTCTGGTGGGCTCTGCGATCAGAAGGTCATGGGTTTGAATCCCAGGACTGTCAGTGGCACCACTGAGGTATCCTTGAGCAAAGAATCATCCCCACACACTGCTCCCTGGGCGCTGCGTCACTGGCTGCCCACTGCTTCACTCGGGTGCTGTAGAGTGTTCATGCGTGACTATAAGGGAAAAAAGAAAGAAGAACAAGAAAAATTATGCATTATGTGACACCAAAATAAAAAAGATCATGGCAGATGTCACAAACTTGTCATGGCAGATTATGTCCAGTAACAATCCGGTGTCCATTACCTGTGACCATATTAACAGATACTACATGAACCTTAAATTAGCATGTGACAAACTATTATGGCCTCCATTATGAAAACTACCCACAACGGTGACATGATACTGTTATATTAATTGCCATAATCGGCTCACGAAATTTTATAACATCTTCAATGACATTTTCATTGTGCACCTATGTCTCTGTTATTCAGCAGGCTTCAAGTAGGTTAAAGTATGACCAGATACACATAAATGTACATATGAAGACTACATACCTAGAGATTTCATAAAACATGCATAAGCATTAAATTATGTATTTATGAAGCATATGATCAAAATCTTCCAGGCACATATTATCTTGGCAATGATGCTTTATAACAATGTTATAAATGAAGCAAATGTCCTTCACTTTAATTTATGGCCCCTTATGTCAGTTTCATGTAGTTCAATGTTTCATGTAGAAAAATTCTGACACAAAATGTATTATTCAATGCTTATGAACATCTCATGAAGCCTCTATGTAGACAGCCTTTAAATAATGTGTTAGCAAGCAATGGACCCTAGCACAGTCATTAGGTTACAAAGAAATGTGTTAAAATATGTCAGCTCCAAAACAGATTCTTGCAAAATAGTACTGATGCACTAATCCACGTCCAAGGTGAAGTGAGGACACAGTTACTGACCCATGAGCATGTCTGGCATTACGCACATGAATCGATGCCACAAAGGATCCGCATCATGTTCTGTGGAGCATCCTATAAAAATAATGTCATAAAACACTTCTAAACATGCCACATACATGATTTTATGTCTGGTTTGCAAAAAAAATATGCTCCTCTAAGTCCCAGAACACTTCCAGAATTATCCACAACAGCATCAAAGTGCAGACAAGGAGGAATCTCAGCTAAAGCCAATACTTTAGCTGAGCACCGCGATTAAAGCTGACCCGTTATGTCGTAAATGGCTCTTTAGCTTTGACAGGCCAGACAGATTAATCACAGCCATCTGCAATATAAACAGAAACAAGAGCTGGAACGCATGGGCCCCGGTGGGTTCCCTACATGTAAACAAACCATCTTGTGACTCAGGTATTGTGTGCAGTTTTGATGAACCAATATCTGCTGTAGATGTGTGTGCTTGGGGTGAATGGGGATGAGTTGGATTTAGAAAGCAGCTGAACCTCTAGACACAGTGACATGTGGCTCAGGGCTGGCAACACAGAGCAGAAATTCCTGGAACCCAAGTGCAGCTGGCAAGGGCGCGAGCAATATGTTTATGTAACGCCAAAAGATACGGGATACCAAAAGACATGAGATCGCTGCTGGACAAACTAAACACATATCCAGACTTTTAGGTGGGCTGATTCAATAAACATGTGATTCAAGTAATGAGCTCAATTTGTGAGGGGGAGTTATTATAGCCAGAATTTTTGGAGCTGCAATAAATTAAAAAAATGCAATTATTTATTATCCATTGCTTGATCTGGACACCCTTTCCCTGAGAGCAAGAGCAGGATTCGACATTATTTACTAATTCCAACACACCACGTAGGTTGGCCTGCTTGAACAGGCCCACAAACATCCCAAACATGTGTTAACACCCCTTTATCAGTCCTCTCTCTGGGCTATTTTTGACCCTGCAGGGGCGTAACCCCTGCCACCAAAGTATGTCAGGCAGCTGAGATACAAGGCTGGGCCATTGTTCAATCCCTGGCTTTCACAATGAACAACTTCTGAAACACATTAGCAGCTCAGTTAATCACACCTTTTCCTGCTTACTGTTGCTAATGTGCATTACAAGCTGAATTTGAGCTCAAAACAATGTTCAAATTGTGTTTTGGATAGAAAGTATCTATTTCCGTTCTGTGATCTGCATAATAATTCTTTCCCTTTTGATGCCATTTCGAAAATAATTTTCTAAGTGACATAAGAAATTAAACATCATTTTGTATACTGAAACCTAATAATTAGTAACAGTGTGTGAATAATAGAAATATTATGCAATTCAGACAATCTCAAAGTAATTAGTAATCTGGGGGTCTAGAGGTTGGGTGATTATAGAGTTGGCCCTGTGGTCAGAAGGTCATTGGTTCGAATCCCAGGAGTGCTAGTGGCACCTCTGAGGTACCCTGAGTAAGGTACCGACCCCACACCCCACACCTGTACGCTGTGTTCCTGGCTGCCCGCTGCTTCACTTGGTGAAAGGGTTAAATACAGAGGAAGAATTCCGTGCTGTTCACAGTGTGTGCTGTGGTGTGTTCACGTATGACAAATCGTCACTTTACACTTTAATATTATAAGATAAATAGACACATGATGTAAAAGAAAATATGATTCATCCATCAGCCTCAGCTTATGGGTCCGGTTGTGATGTTTATATGTCTATTTGGTGCTTTTGGTGGTGGTCTGGGGTCAGCATGAAGCCACACACCCTCTTACGCAGCAGGCTGTGATGCACTGTGTGTTCTGAGCCCTTTCTATCACAGCCAGCATGAACTATATATCAGCACTTCTCAGGGTCTTCCATGCACATCAGTGAGCCTTGAGTGCCCCTGAATGTGCTACAGCCTGGGTTACTGAATGAGAACAACATTGGACTTGTTCAAAATTCACTGAAGATAAATCTTGTGTTTTTTGGATGTTCATCTGCGTTTGGTATCATAAATGGTATTGAATATCAAAGATTTTAAAGTATGATTTCCCAGACTCATGTTGCTAAAGGCAACAACTGAATTACATTAGTTTCCCCTCCCCTCTATTTTTCTGAAAAAACAAAACCATGAACGGCCTCCAGTAACCCCCAGACCAACGACCACCCAAGAACTGGCGGAGTAAACCAGATACTCAGAGGTCTAGCGTTTAGCCGCATGGGAGGGCAAAGGCCATGTGAGTGGACTGTTCTGATAATAGTAAATGTGAAGGTCTGGTTGGCATGCTCTGATATAGAAATAAACAGAAGCTTCTGAGGTGTGATTCAGCGCTCCCTTGGGCTGCCACAACTGACCAGGACAGGAAAGAGCAAACAAATCTCCCACAGAAACAAGGCTGAGCTTTTCTAGCCAGGCTACCAGCATTCAAGAACCCAGTGCAAGTGTCTCAACAGCCCTGACATGGTTTTGGCCTCATTGGGGGCCAAAATTGTGAGACCCCCAGTGAAAAAACTCTTTTCTAATTCAGTAAATCAGATGTGATCAGGCTCTTTATCTGACCATGTGAGTAAAGAGTAGAGTGTGTAAAATAGTGTTATGTGGTTGTTGTGGATTTGGTAACAGATATGCAGCAAGAGAAAAAGAGGAAAAACAAGAGAACAAGACCAAACAAAAACAGACCAAAAAGCTGATGGAGCACTGGCTTGTGCAGCAAAAGGTCACACAGGATTCAGATGGACAAAAGCCCTTACAGTAACACTCACAGGGATCAGACGAACAAAGGCCTTTTCAAGGACACATGCAGCATTCAGGTCATTGAGGCCATCTCAGGATCAGGAGCCGATCACACACACACACCTGACGAGTGGGATCCACAAAAAACAACCACACAAGACACCAAGGGTCTGCTGACAAGCAAGGCTGTCAGATTTTGCAGGAGGGACCTGCCACATACACACCCCGAAAAAAACAAACAAACACAGAGATGGCAGGCTGCACGCTTCTGGAGAGGTAGGCCTGCACACAGCAAACCCATTTACGGCCTTTATCAGACACTTTTATCCAAAACAACTTCCATTCCCTAACTACAGGGGGCAGTCTCCCTGGAGCAACTAGGGGTTAAGGGTCTTGCTCAGGAACCCAGCGGTGGTATTCTGAAGGTAGGATTCGGACCCATGACCTCTTGGTCTGAGGCAATATCCCACCCACTAGGCCACACCCACACAAAGTAGCACAGAGCAGCAGACAAAGCAGGCCCCTACTATCAGTAGGGGCAAAACACATGGACCTGAATGGTGAGGCTGACATGAACCTAACACACAAGACCCCAGTGGGTAAGTAGCCTAGTGGGTAAATCACTTATCTGTGAACCCAGTAACCACAAAAGTTGCAGGTTCAAACCACCACTTTCTATCATCATGTCCTTGAGCAAGACACTTAACCCTCAGTTGCTCCAGGGGACTGTCCGTGTAACTAATGATTGTAAGTTGCTCTGGATAAGAGAGTCAGCCAAATGCCTTCTTTACCCTTTACTTCCTCAACATAGGGGACTTTTACACAAAAGGGGTATCACTAGCCAGGAGTAATGGAACCAAAAACCAGAACTAGAAAGGAAACACAGACAGACAAACACATTCAAACCAAATACCAAAGAGGAAGGGATCAGAGGACAGTAGTGAACATGAACCGTCACTAGCCTCATGGTAGAGGTGGCTTAAATAAGGAGGGACAGACAAGGAACAGATGAGTCTAATCGAAGTCATGTAACAAACCAAACTGAGTAGGTACAAAGGGGAGGATTCAGGATGTCAAAATAAGTGCCAAGAATATGGAGCAGGGCAGAATCTTACACCAAGAGTTTTTAGTGTCACACAAGACTCACACACACACACTGTCAGTTTAAAGAGAAGTTCTTCAGAATCAGGAAGATTACTTCATTTTACTGACCACAACTGTTCTATGTGTCACATTTTTCACCATGTCTAAAACCTCCTGTAGTATATATATGTGTGTGTGTGTGTGTGTGTGTGTGTGCGTGTGTGTGTGTGTATGTCCACACACACTGAGGGGCAAAAGCTTATGCCAGGGCATCCCACATGAATTGACTTGTTTCAAAACAAATGCACTGAACTGATGGGTGTTTTCTGCACAGTGTCCGACTGTTTACTCCTTGACTCCCATGGAGAATTAGCTCACACTAAATAGAGAACAACATTGCTTCAACCACCTCATGTAGCAGTACGTTAAACAAGAACGCCACAAAGCATATCTCTTCATCTTATCTAGAAACCAGTACGCAACTGGAGCAGGAAACAGCTCTCAGTATGAGTGCAGCAGATGTCAAAAAGGTATCAGCACAAAAGGACAAGAGACGAGGCTGAGCCATGTGTCTCACGCCCGACCGACAGTCCTTTGCCATTGTATTCTTCTTTACCGTTGGTGAGTAATGAGCTCCTGTATTGTCAAAATTAGCATCAGAAGCAAGTCAGCTGTTCGGTCACCTGCTTAGCCTCATTTGGGCATGTGCAAATTGGCAATTGAAAGTACCAAAATCCCACATGTGTACCAGGACAAAGCTTACGGTTCTGATTCTTGACATTGTTTTTAAAAAAGGTCTGTGCTTTTCTTTACATTGTGTGAAAATATCTGAAACAGCTGAAATAGTTAAAAAAAAAAACATTGAACATTAGCCTAACTTTCATCATAAGTTCATATTTTTTTCCTTCTCCTGTAAAGCTACCATTTGGGAAAGGTTTTGTTGTTGTGGCATTACAGAGTAATCTATTTATTCAAACACAGTGCCGATGTAACATGTAGCAAACATCTGACTGAAAAGTCACTGTGTTGATCTTGAAATATCATACCTTGTCTGAATACAACTGCAGAAGTGTTAACTGAAGTGTGAATTATTTATTTTGAACTGGAGCTACAATGCGTCACTTACATTAGACATCAATAGTCATCCAAATCTTTTACCATAAACTCATCCCCAAAACTCTGGACCAGCTCAGACTGCATCCATCCCTTCAGGTGGAGCTGACTTCTGGATGTGGTTTAGGACATGCTTTAGGCTCAGGATGACTTACTGTGAGCTGAACAAATGAACAAAATTTCAGCACTACAGGCAGTCACCAGGCAACATCAAGGCTGCTGTTCACAAAGCAGGACTGATTTCGGATGAGATCAAAGAGATGTCATAAATAAATAAAGGTAAGATCTAGTCTGTGGAAACAGACCCTGTTGTGTTTGCGTGCATTCGGTTACAAGCTGAAGTTTAGTTCATTTTTACACCTCACAGTACGTCATAATGTGCTTTTGGAGATGTGTTTATGGTTTCAGGGTGACCATTGGCTTCTAGTGTTAGCAATGTTAGCTGGTTCAAAACTCTAGTATTAGCAATGTTAGCCGGTCTAAACTTGAGAGGCTAAATTTGAGCTCAAACACGTCTCAACTGATCAACCACATCTGGAGAGGGTCAGGTCCAAAATCCCAGTCCAGTCACAGAGAGGCATTCCATGCCATGTCATCATAAGTCAAGTCAAGTCAAGTCAAGTAGGTTTTATTTGTCATTTCTGCCATATATACACAGTACATGGTAAAAACGAAACAACGTTCCTCCAGGACCATGGTGCAGCACTAGAACAGACCAGAAGAGAATACAGCAACAATACAACTAGACAAGACAAGACAACGTTCAGTACAATTGACAACAACTACAGTGAGGATAAATACAGTATTTGACCGGTACTGTATTTTAGCAGCAGAGATGTGCAAAGATGCAGAATAGTTACATGTGCAAAATAAGTGCAGAACAGCAATAAATGTGATTGTGCAATTGTAGCATCAACTGTAGCATCAGTTGTAGCATCATAAAAAAATCTATGCATATGAAATAACTGCAGTGCAGACCATAAGTATCTTGACAGAGATGCTGGATCATTGCTACTCTTTAGTGTTGTGCTATATGGAGCTGGACTGATCAAGGCAAGTGTTGTAAAATTAGGGGCTGGCCCTTTATGCCGCAGGCTCCGTTTGCAGAGTGGGAGGGGTAAGCGAGGGAGAGTGTCTGTGTGTGTGTGTGTGTGTGTGTGTGTGTGTGTGTGTGTGTGAGTTTTTGGAGTGAATGAGAGAGGCAGGTTACAGCGACCGGGGCAGCGTAAATGTATATGGTTATAAGTACACAAAATAAATCCTCAAGTGGAACCACGGTGCAGTTATTGACCAGCTGCTGTTACGAAGGAAAGAGGGAGTTAACCCGGGTCCATTTAAGTACCCCGGCCCTGGAGCAGCAAGTCTCCCCTGAAATCTCAGACTACGGTCTGAGACAAGCAGGAAAAGTTAACACAAGCTTAAAAGTACGTCAGTATAAAATCAGTATATGAATCTGGACCCTTTCTAATCATGAACCTGCTACCACTAACCACTGCTCACCCCTCAGATGTACTGCTTCAAAGCCACTGAGATATTCTAAGGGATAAAATGTGGAATGTCGATGGGTCAAGCTGGTCACCTGACTTTAAACCAATGAAGTCAAGACCGAGGCTGAAAATAGCCCAGCAGAGCATCACCAATAAACATATCCAGCCTTCACTTCATAACTATTTTTAAAATGCCCGACTTCACCCTGCTCCATGACTCGGAAGTGCATAGCACGATGTTATGTTACACCAACACATGTGGCCACAGGACAAGGGAAGGAGGGGTCCACAAAAAGAAAGATCTACCAGTCTGAATCTTGTCTACATGGGAGTGCTGTTTAGAGAACTCAGGATCAGAGCACTGAAAATCACTGCATGATTTGTGATGCAGAATCACAATCCCACCCGGTTTGAAAGGGTGGGACTGTGAGTCCGCATCACAAATCAAGTCTTCTGCAGGCTTGTGACCCCCCCACCTCATCAACAAAAGCTTACATTGTCAACACCGCCGGATCTAGAATATGTATAGAAGCTCTGCCTGTATACTTTAGTACTGAGCATAAATGAGCCGAAACCGGCAAAAGCCCAGCCAGGAGTACATTGAACACAGAGAAAGTCTCAAGATGGTCAGAAACATATTTTCATCTCATGCTTTCATTTTAAAAAATCTATGTATGTGAAATACTTCAAGACGGAAACAAAATTATTTTCTGATCTGAACAGAGTTAGATTACACAAGCTAACAAAAGAGAATTATTTGTATTATTATACAATCATACAATGTCCCTTTTATATCAAAATCAAATATATTCCAGTAGCACCTTCCAGTAGATTTGCACTGACATTAGCAGCCTAGTTACTGACTATGACTATGGAAACTGAAAGCATTCAAAGGAAAGGCACTGGGGAATTATGAGAAATGCGTGTGGTCACGGTGATATGTCGGGTAGTTTAACCTAGCAGTCGAGGTTAAAACGGGAAACACCATGGCTTTCATATTTCCCCTGTCATTAAAGTGGGACACATTCCTCAGAAAACGGTTCAGTAACTCTATAAATACTACAAGCAAAAAAAAAATAAAATGGGAAAAAAAGAATCAGTTATAAAGCTGACATAAGAATGCCATAGAAGATGAGTTGCCATGACAGATTATGTCCAGTAATGTAACATCATCATAAAACAGACATATTATGCCATAAGCATTACATGGAAGATGTCATAAACTGTCATATGCTCTCATAACAGACTATGTCCAGCAACACTATGCCATAACATAATGTGTTGTCCAGACAATGGCATTTGGATGATGCCCATACACAGAGCAACTTACAATCATTAGTTACAGGGACAGTCCCCCTGGAGACACTGAGGCTTAAGTGTCTTGCTCAAGGACACAGTGGTAGAAAGTGGGGGTTTGAACCTGCAACTTTGTGGTCATCAGGTTCACAAGCAAGTGTTTTACCCGCTAGGCTACTACCGCCCCGTGAGAACTTTTGTCCTGTGTCATATTCCCATTAGCAGTAATTATGACAGATGGTTGAATGTTTGATATTGAGCACATTTAGAACAACTTGATATGTGACATTAGCTGTCATTCCATCAAACTTTTTGGCATCTGTCATGACAGTAATTGGCAACGGTAATATGACATTGGGCATAATCTGTCATGACAATTTAAAACTGCACATGGTATGTCTGTAGCATAGTGATGTCAGTGTTACATGTAGCAGGACCACCAAAGAAGCTCGGGTGTTCTTTGGTGACACCGCTGCATATAACACTGACAGAACTATGCTATAGACGCGCCATGTGCTGTTTTAAATTACCATGACAGATTTTGCCCAAGGTCATATACCATTGCCAGCTGAATATGACAAAACAGTGATTCATTTATTCAAGGTCAGTAACAAAGTCAGTCTCATTGACAGCACCATGTAAACACTTTCCTGAGTGATCTGCAGTAGTAAGTAGAGCAGCATATCACTGATTTCATCTCACTTCCTCTTAGTGTGATAACAAGGCCACTTCCTGTTTCTGCTGGTTGAAGTGTGTTATAAGCAACAGTTTAGGTCATGAGTTGAGGTACACAGGCAATGCGTGACAAATTCAGCCTCCATCGGCCTTCTTAAGAGTTTAGTCATAGACTTCTGGTACGTACATACAGTAGAGATCGCAGAGAGCTCATATATCAGCTTACATGTCATATACTGCACAAGAAACAAAGTGACTCATCCCCTCGACACTGACCTTTGATTAATTGGCTTGGATCTTCTCATGTGCTTTCCAGCAATATGACTTCTTAAGAAACAGTTTGGCAAAAATTAAAGTGCCTCTAGTGCTCCCCTGAGCACAAAATGTGATCAGTCAGCTGAAATTCTGCATTTTTCATTCAGAACTGGAGCAATGAGGCTAACGTCGCTAACACTAGGAGTCAATCATCACCCAAATCTTTTACTGTAAATATATCCTCAAAACTTCTCTGGGTCCACTCAAACCAGTTTCTGTGAGTCATAAGTTCATAGGAATATGATCTGAGATCAGCCCTGGTGTTGTTTAGGGTGACTATTAAATTCTAGAGTTAGTGCTGTTAGCATCATAGCTCCAGTTCGGAACGAAAGAAGCAGAATTTCAGAAAAATAAAAGAAAAATATGGAATCTAACAAATGAAATGAATGAAATGCTTAAAAGTTTGGGGAATATATTATTACAGATATATTGTTGAGACGTGTAAAAGGTGATGGGGACTCTTTCGGAGATGAACCAGGTAAGAGGAAGTTTTTCAATTAAAACATTTCACCCAATAATAATGGCAGTAATATATGATCACAACATAATAAACATGATAAACCATTGTTCACAAAGCTGCTTATGTCTTTTTTAATGTGTGCAACCTTTCCCCTGAGCCTCAGAAGTGAAATATGCCGTAATAGGAACAGGCGTTGGCCTACTTTTTGCAGCCTGCTTCCTTGCGATAAAGATCTGCATGATTAAAAGACACATGCTTGACAATGAACCATCAGGTAAATTTATTACTTACCATGAAACCACATTTCATCTCTGAGTCATTCTCAGACTTAATGTCTCAATCACCTCCCTTTTAGAGGATTCAGCAAGAAGACCATCTACACGGTAAAGGTTAATCATACTTCAACAGTTCTACATTCCCTTAGAGGACAAGTTCAGAGAAAAGTGTCCACACTGTTCCACTGACCCCAGAATCAGCTGATCTGTCGAGACATAATCAAATTCGCTTCTTTACTCTAGAACTTGAGTTACGATGCTAATGTCACTAGCACTAGAAGTTAACCGTCATCCAAATCCTTTACCATAATCGAATCATCACTTCTCTGTATCCACTAAAACCTCACCTGCCCACAAGGTGGAGCAGACTTGTGGGCACCGCGTAACTTAATGTGAGCTGTAAAAATGAACTCAACTCCAGAGCTACAAGCAGCTGTGGTTGAATTTACAAAACACACAGCACCTGTGGTGGCATTTACAATAAAATACTGACCTCAGATCATAATCCTCGGTATTTATGGCTCACAGAAATTTAAGTGGTTTGTGAAAACAGGCCCTACAGCATAATGTTGTCCACAGCGTTCAGCTACGTGCTGAAGTTTAGTTCATATTTACAGATTATATAAGATTAACCTTTATTAGTCCCACAAGTGGGAAATTTGCATTGCTATGGCAGAAAGTGGACAGAACAAAGGTAAGAGCAGCACAAACAACAGATTACAAGCAATACAACATAAAATAAAATAAAAAGTTCACTTATACACTAATGCAAAAAATATAAATATAGACATTTGTATGGGCATGCAAATATATGTGTATATATAACCTATACATGTATGTGTATGTGTATGTACAAAGTGAAAATTGGAGTGTCCTCAGTTGTCACAGTGAGCCATATACACAACTACATACACAAGTCAGCCTTTACAAGGAGCTGGATGCAGTATGAATTGGTGTATGAAGGCTGGGGGTTGTGTTTACACTAAAAGATTTACACTATTGACTTCCACTGTTAGCAAAGTGAGCCTTATAGCTCTGGTTCTAAACTAAAGAAGCTAAATTTGTTCTCTGAGCAAGTCTCATCTTATCGACTACATCTGGGGTCAGTGGAGCACTGTGAACATCTGATTTTTCACACAACTATTCCTTCAAAATAAATACAGCAGTGTTAAGTCACGTTACAGCTTTCCATTTACCTTCCCTTTAGATGCACCGATGTGGAAAGCAGGATCTCCTGAGGGATGAATCATGTCTTCTAAGAAAGTTGACCAGCAGCTCAGGCCATGTTATCTGTAACTCTTGGTCTGATGTGCCAGTGGTTTGGCCCTACAGTAATATGCAAAAAAAAATGTGTAAATAAGTACACATGCAAACACTTTTTTACTGTTTACATGCTGAATTTAAAGTACTGGAGTAAAAATAAATCATCCAAAAGTAATAGTTTCTTTTTTCCAAAATGTTAAATACGCAAAAAAATATGTTCCAAACTTTGCACAAAAATGTCTTATTTAAGTGTGTTATTAACAGAAAGCTATATTGTGTCCTAAACCACATGTACCTTAATAAAAAACTGGATGTGGTTTGAGCTGGTCAAGAGACATTTTGGGAATATGTTTATAGGAAAAGATTTGGTAGACTATTGACTTCTAGTATTAGCAATGTTAGCCTCACAGCTCCAGTTCTAAAGTAAAGAAGCAGAATTTGAACACAACTGATGAAAAAATGAACAACAATCGGCAAATTTTAGTTCTGAAAACAGTTGTTTTTGCATAAACAACGAAGTATAGTCGGAACTAAGTAACACTTATCCTCTACAGAGACACAATGTAATATGACATTTTAGGCATGTTTTAGCGAACGTCTTAGGAGTTAAACGGATAGAAAAGCAACAAATGTGATGAACTGTAAATAAACTGTTGTTGTGTATTAAAGTGTGCAGAAGTGTGTGTCTGTAGAGGGTGCACAATGAAGCCAGGGCACTAAGACTTTTGCATACAACCTTTTTTGTTTTGTTTTTATTTTGTGTGAGTTCAAAAGTTCATCTCTTGGTGGAAACTGCTCCTGTAATTGTGAAGGCAATAACACCGCTGGAAATGCCTGGCAGTGTGTGTATTAATGCGGCAGTGAATTGCAGTCACCTGAGGGGCCTCAGTTACTCCTCAGAAGGTCCGAAAGACCCCCTTATGCACACGTACACATACCTGCGTGTGTAATACTGTCATCATGGGGTTTCTATGTTGTAGATTGTTAAATACTGCTGCACTTAACACCCAGTGTCACACTTAGGATATATTTTACTTTTTAAAATAAAGAAAACAATAACTCATAACTATAAGGAACTTTTGGACACCACACACAATATGAACAAGAGTCTGTAGGCAGCAGCATTTCTTCTGAATTCAGCCTCTACTCTTTTAGGCTAGGCTCTAGAACTTTGCTGTGAGGATTTGACTGTAGCCCCGAGAGCATTAGTGAGGTCAGGTTCTGAATCACAAAAGCCACTCCAGCTCATTCCAAAGGTACTGGAGCTCCTTTGCTCCAGAGAACTATATAGCCCTATACTGGGGGGCTTAATACCCTTCCAGTCAATGGGAATGGTGACCTTAGGGTCATGTGCAGCCTGTCATATTAGTCAGTGTTTTTATATTGAGATACAAGTTGTGTGTGAACACTTGTGCCAGCAGTGGGGGTTGCCAGTACACTCTTTAATCTGCATGCAATGTAAAACTTTGTCCAGAAGAGGGCAGTCCTATCAATGCCCAGACACTAAGTTTCAGGAAAATAAACTCACCCACATTTCTCACTTTTGAGTGCTGCAAGCCCTCATACACGCGTGTTTACTTCCCCTGGGACACCGTGCCAGGCCTGGGGTCATGGATTTATGGCATTAAGTCAAGAGGAGATATTCTGGCTGTAAAACGTCCAAGCCATGGCATGAATAACAATCTCATCAAAAACGACTGAGCAAGACAGTATGGCAAACTGATCTTAAGTTATTAAGCTCTTCAGGTCTTCCACACATGAATGAAAGGTCCCATTTCACTGAAAACTGCTCTACTAAAATGCTTAAATTGTTTAAAGCAGCATATACAGCATATACATATACAGCAGTTTTAAACATGCAATGACAAAAATAGCCTGTTTAATTTTAAGGAATAAACAGAGGTTAGATAATGGTCACCAAATACTGACTCTTTTTGCAACTTTAAACACCATATGTGTCCCTAAAATGTAGGGTATGGGCCCTTTAAAGCTCTCTTTCTTTCAATGTACTGGCTTACCATGGTTTAGGCTTAATATTGGATTTAACAGCTGTGGCAGTATTGGAGATGCTTTTTTAGTCTAGGTTTAGCCTTAATCCTAATCTGGGAAGATGCCCCCAGATTAAGATAAAGTGTGTTGAAAGAAAGAGAGGTTTAAAGGGTCCATGTCTTACATTTGTCTACCCAGAGACCTAAGCAATGACACCCTCCCCCTTGATTTTAGGCAGGTTAAAATAAGATTTCAAGAATTCAATTAAATTATTTTTTTTTTAGTGAGCCAGTGGTGACAGACGCAAGAAAAATCTCCCTCAAGATGGAGGAAAAACCTCCGGAGGAACCAAGACTCAAAAGGGGAACTCCTCTCGTCAACCTGGAGAGAGAGAGAGAGAAAAAGAGTCCCTGTTGGGAAAACTAACAGTAGAAGGCCTTAGTGTACAACTCAATCACTGCTGGACAGATTGGCCATCTACAGCTAACAGAGTAGGTACAGTTAAGTCAGTAGAGGTAGCTTTTGTAGGAATCTGAGTGAGGAGGTACATTTAAGAGCCAAATAGAGGTAGTTTGTGTTGGAGTCTGAGTGAGGAAGAGCAGTTATAGTCAGCAGAGGTAGTTTTTGTTGGCGTCTGTGTGAAGAGGAACAGTTAGAGTCAGTAGAAGTAGTTTTTGTTGGAGTCCTATTAAGGAGGAAGAGTTAAGAGTCTGTAGAGGTAGTTTTTTTGGACTCTGAGTGAGGAGGAACAGTTAGAGTCAGTAGAGGTAGTTTGTGTCGGAGTCTGAGTGAGGAGTAGTTTGAAAGTCTGTAGTCCATAAAATCTCACAAATAGAGGAATGTTTAGTTTTATTATTATTAGTGAGTTTCTAACACTCATATATACATTATTATATGCATAAAAATAAGTATAAGTGATTTACATTTAAT
>JBBIGA010169530.1:0-16623 GCA_037576975.1 Alestes dentex | reverse complement strand
ACACACACACACACACACACACACACACACACACACACACACACACACACACACACACACACACACACACCTCTTCTGCATACTGTATTTAAGGTTCCCTGTAAAAGCAAAGGCCAGAACGCAAATTCATTTGGCACATCTTGCTCCGTATCCTTATTGTCCTGTTATAGTCTTTGGCATCCTTTTCATCAAACAAACAAACAAACAAAAAAAACACGCATTATTTCCTTTTTCTAACAGACAAAATCTTATGATAGTTTTGACAATCAAATATTAGCTGTAAAATATAAATAATTCTACCTTTAGAATATAATTTTTCAATTTATAGTAGCATCTCATTCTCTTTTCATCACTCTCCTGTCCACTTGGTGACGAAGGCAGAAGCTGCAAAGTGGTAATATGGACGAGCTTCCGTCCCAAAGAGAGTCGCAGTGGTGATAAAACAGCTGTCCTGCACCAAATCCGCTGTGTAAGTCAGAATAAACAGTGACGAACGGGCGCCCCCTAGAGGAGCTCCTCATAGAACAGCAGGTAGGCCTGAGAGTTCAGGACGCGGGATTCCGGCACCGTTTGTACACTGGTGTCACTCACATACACCCACTGGCCTGGAGGAGGGGAGACGGCCTCTCTTGAACCTGACACGCACAAACACAAGAAGCTTTTGTTAACATTATTTTATTAACATTAAATGCAGCAATAACAAAAGTAAAGTGTCCCATTCTAGTCACACCTGAACACCACAGTACAGCACAGTGTGAACAGTGACATTCCATCTTAGCATTAAACCCATTCACCAAGTGAAACCATCGACGCAGAGCCTGGGAAGCAGTGTGTGAGGATAGTACTCTTTTCAAGGGTACTTCAGTGGTGCCACAGGCAGTCCTGGGAGTTGAACCCATGACCTTACGATCACAGGGGCAACTCCCTAACCACCAGGCCCCCCACCTGACTCGTGTGATTACATCCATCTTAGCTCACAAAACACTGAAACAATCACAGAAATGTAGAAACTACAGATCTGAAGCTTTCAATCCACACCACATTTGTGTAAATACAAATGGTGGCATCTATTTTATCATTATTTTATTAACATAGCACTTTTCCCACGCTCTGTGATGATCTACAATAAAAATGTAATTATCCTAGATATAGACATATTAGACAAAGTATTAGTATTATGACAGTACAGTTTTGTTCTGCAAAAAAAACAAAGAGCAACTCTGCAAGCTGAAAGAGTTTATTTTTAATAAGGTGCTATTATTGGCACCCGGGGTTTAAAACACAAAAGACACAAAATATCTTTGTGTCTTAATTAACCATCAATCTGCAGGTATGAGAGAAATGTACCCTTTAACTGAAGCAGGCTTTAGAAACAAACAAATACATAAATTAGAATTAGTGTCAGAATTATTGGCCCTCCATGCTATCATTTATATGTTATTATCTTTAAAAGTCTTTCATCAACATGGGGAGAAGTGTGTTGACCTTTATAAACAGAGGCTGACATAAGTGGTACACAAAAACGCTGCAGTTTTCAGTCTTCACAGCGCAAATGCGTACCTATTTTGTGACTTCACCCCCCTTGGACCACAGCCGAGACGCAGACCTCTGCACGCGCCAACCCAACCGGTACAGCTTTGAAAAATGTGTATAAAGAATAAAAGTGCCAATTACTGATGGGTAGTTGGGTTCTACTGTCCCTTCACAACCAAATTCAGAGGTGTCAATAATTGTGACATGGTTTTGTTCAAAGTAAAAATAGTGGTTTTTGTTTTATTTTCTGTCAATTAATGGGAACATTGTTCCTCATATTTTTTCAGAATTTTAAGCAACAGTACCAATAATTATGGAGCTGTAAAGGATGTGACATGAGTCTGCGATGTTCAGTTTTGTGCCATTAAAGCAAACGGTACATTTACAGAATGTACATGTATGGAAATCTGAACAAAACAGACATAGCCTGGAACTTTGGTCTGCACTTCTGCCCATTTTTGCACAAATCAGTATGTTATACTCTGTCAGAAACCACAGCAACAAGTCTATTTGAGATTTAACTTAACTTGACACAATTTGAGGCACAGATGTGATTCTGTTTGAATGTCACCAACGCATAGTGTATGTACTTCTATTATTTATACTAAAAAGCCATGTAGCTCCTGGGCAAAACTAAAGACACCACATATGTTGACTGCATTTGGGGTAAACCGGATAAATCTGATATTTATTATTAATCAAAGACTTGCCTCGACTTCAGGGTCAGGCTGTTACCATTTAGGAAAGTGGGGAGGCAAGAGAAGAAGGTCTCTCTTACGGGTGTCTGCCTGAGTGTTTACCGTGCTTCTTCCCTTTCAAGCAAACACAATCATTTTCCTTCAAAGAAGAATAAACCTGCATCTCAATGATAAAGACTCCCAACTTAACCTCTGCTGCAACAGCAACACACTCAAGGCTACGGTGATGAAGTAGCACAGAATGTGCTCAACAAACAGCTCAACGAAGAACAATTCATTTGTTTACTTGTGCAGAAAGCCTTCATTTTCTTTAAAATAAAAAAGCACTCAAATAATTATTGTGTGTGTGTGTGTAACCAAACCTCTACTGGACCAGCCTAGTAGTTCCAACCTGATTAAATCAGCTACTGGTAGAACACAAATCCATGCATACACTATGAGTGTATTACTCATAGTGGTGTTGGTTGGATTTTAAAACCGCGTACACTTGGCCATCAGAAACATCTGTTTAGTTTGTGTTAACCATCCAGTAGCACTTTAACACTGGTCTGTTTCTGACCACAGAGCCACGCTTGGTTGGATATTTTTGACTGGTAGGCCACTTTCAACCCAGTGACACTGATGTGTGTAAAAACCCAGCAACAGAATATAACTGAACCAGTCAGTCGCACAGCATCACTGCTTTGGTCTTCCGATCACATTACACCTGGTCAGTCGAGGTTGGTCTTATTCCACTGATGGTCAAGATAAAGGGTGTCTGCAGCAACAAATGAGCTACAGTAACAATGAATCTACAAAAGACACTTTTCCATAGGTATACAGGAACCGTGCTGTACCTAAACCATACTGAAGTGTCACAGAACTTGCAGCAAACTTTTCCAGTTTATCTCAAGGAGCTGGTAGCCTAGTGGGTAGGACGTTTGCTCTGCGATCAGGAAGTTGTGGTTTCGAATCCCAAGACTGCTAGTGGCATCTCTTGAGGTACCCTGAGCAAGGTACCGTCCCCACACACTGCTCCCCAGGCGCTGTATTCCTGGCTGCCCGCTACTTCACTTGGTGAATGGGTTCAAGGCAGAGAATTTTGTTCTGTTCACATATGACAGAATGGTCACTTTCACTAGTAACGGTGCTTCAGACACGTTAGCAGTGCAATTCTCTCCCCATAGTTTATGGCTGGTCCCAAAACCATACCCATGGAGTCGACCCAGTGGAAGGTTTCTCTGTCAGAGCTGATTCTGATAGTGTGCTCTGATTCTGATTGTGTGCTCTTTTACCATTTATGGTCTTCTTTGCCTGCTTGGCATTCTTTAGCTGTGCAAACAAATACCTAATCTTTAATTTATTAGAGATGGCCTGGTACACCTTTGCGTTTCTCACAGCGTTAAAGTTGCTAGCATCACAGAAAACTCCCAAGGAAATCTTCAGCTCAAACAGATAGTAGTGCTTGTACTTCGTCGACGTTCCCAGTTATTAATTTGTATCTCCATTGTTGTTTTTTTGTGTGGACAGTAAAAAAAAAATAACAGCGTGTGTGTGTGTGTGTGTGTATGTAAAAAGGTGTTTGTTTACCTGAGTGGTTCCTGCATTGTTCTGGTTTGCGCTGCGGAGCTCGAACCTTCACATAGGCCGCATAGTGTCCACCTCGCATGGAGCCGCTGTGCTCCACAATGCCATAAAGACTATAGAGGACCCTCTCTCCCGAGCCTAGGTTCTGTTACACACACAGACACACACATTTAGAATTCTCTTTTCAATGAGAAAGAACAACATTTTTAACCTTTATTATTATTGGGGGCCAAGCAGTGAAGCTTTGTAGGCACCTATTATGCTTCTGGCTTTTCCCGTTTTTCTTCTCAATGACTACGGGATAAGTACCGAAGGTCTGTAGACACCCATTGTGTCTCTACCTTTCCTTTCTTATTACGAATGTCATGTGACACAAAAGGAAGGTGACTATGTAGAAAAGTGATGTAATTTGTTCTTTAAATTCTCAATAAACATGGCTTGAAATGTTCAGAAACGTTTTGAATTTTGTGTGTGCGTGTGTGTGTATTATTACTCTATACTGGGGGTCAAGCACCAAAGGTACTTTTCTGATAATTTCCGTACTACTTCCTGCAAATTGAATCCAACACAGTCTGGGAACTATTCTTTTCAAACACATCTACAAAACCACTGTGTCTGAGCAGTGAACCCACCCAACTGAGCCAGACTAAGGGGCTTAAAAACATGGCTGAAGTAAAAGATTTTGTGTCCAAACAATACGGAGAAACATATACATGCCTTTCTTTCCTACAGGTTGACTACTGCAATGCTCTCCTCACTAGGATGCCTAAA
The DNA here is from genome assembly GCA_037576975.1 of Alestes dentex. Classification (NCBI taxonomy): domain Eukaryota; kingdom Metazoa; phylum Chordata; class Actinopteri; order Characiformes; family Alestidae; genus Alestes; species Alestes dentex. Next base: position 12,055 of record JBBIGA010169530.1, on the reverse strand, counting down.
ATATCCATTAGACAGCTCCAGCTCTTTCGAAATTCTGCTGCTAGAGTTCTAACGAAAACCACGAACAGAAATCACATCACTCCGATTGTCAGGTCCTTGCCCTGGCTCCCAGTTTGGTTCTGTATTACTCAATGTGTACCAGTCACTCAATAGTTAGGGCCCTGAAAACCCCTCTAATATTTTTGATGTATATAATCCTGGTAAATAGGAGCTGCTCAGCTAGTGGTGAAAAGAGCTGAAACTAAACATGGTGGAATGGGGTTCAGCCACTGTGCTGCCTGTTGCTGGAACAAACTGCCCATCAATACCAGATCTGCCCCAACTGTATCTTCAAACAGCTGCTAAAAACTGCACTATTCACCTCCGCCTTCTTTTAAATATCTGCTCTTCCATCACTTTTGATAATTTTGTACTGATCCTCTGAGCATTATTGTATTGTTTTTTTTTTTTTTAACTTTCTGTTTTTTAAAAAAAAATGTGTTTATACTATTCCTGTAAAGCACATTGATTGACCTTTGTGTATGATAATAATAGGCTATACAAATAAACTTCACTTGACTTGACCAGCGCTAGCACTGTGGTCTGTTGGATGCGATGATGCCTCCCTACCTTGCAGGACGCTGAGCAGAATGGCGCCAGGTCCAAGATAAGGGGGAAATCCACATGCCGATTCACTTTCCTCAAATTCATCCCGGCCTACAATTACACACAGACAGACTGGTTAGTCTACAAACCAGACAGATTTTCAGCCTTGTTTTCTGGTGGCTCCCAGGGTGTTAACAGAGGAGTGTTCATACCTGGTGAAAGCGTTTGAGGTGCAGGGTCACCACTGGGGGCAGCACTGAAATTAACATCTGCTTACGAGCACTGGTGTACACCTTCTCTGCCTTCTTATCTGCAAAACACAAGTATTCTAATACTTTGCATTTATACATGTTAGGTTTTTTTTTTTTTTTTTAAGTATATTCATGACCAAAGCAGTAATGTTCAGTTATATCAGGATAAGGTAACTGGTAATTGTGTCTGCATGTACCTGCCACTCCCTCCCTCAAGAAATCCGCAGCACTTACTCTCTTCTGACTTTCAAATCTTGTCTTAAATCTTAATCTTGTCCCTAGACTGCGCCCATTTCTAGACCTTGCACTCTTATGATTTAAAACATACATTAAATCATAAGAGTGCAAGGTTTATTTATTATCTATTTATTTGTCTTCTTTTGCATCTTTCATTTTATGCTCTGGTTTACTTGTCTGCAAGGTGAAACAAAATAATCAATAATAATATTATAATAATATTTTTAAAATGAGTTAATTAATCAAAGAATGCATTTGATTAAAAAAGTTTTAAAATCGCTGGGTTACAAGCCAAAAGCAGAACACATGAGCAGAACATATATACTGTTGATGCAGCACTGCAGTGTTCTCCAGTAGTGATATAATATGTATTTAATGGCAAGGCCCTATGAAAGCCTATTGGACTTTGAAACTCTAGCCCATAGAAAGCTATAGGATGGAATTCTATACCCCGTAGGATACTTCTGGGGAAACGCCAGATCTACTTGTTCTGAGCTTTGTGGGTGTGTGTGTGTGTGTGTGTGTGTGTGTTGGTGTGTATTTATGTATTTATGTATTATGTACCTGCCGCTCCACTCCTCCTCAGCTGCCTATGCCTGCGCTCTGTGCAGTTTTCACACAGTAGTTTGTTGTTTCCCATCAGCAGCTCGATGGAAGTGAACTGATGCAGACAGGACTGAACTGAGCACTCCTTGGATGCAGGTGTGTAGCTGTGGGAAAGAGCCTGGAACGCCCCCTGGTGGCTAGCACGCTCCTTTTCTCTTTCAGCTGGCGTTTCCGGCCCGTGGTTGAGGGGCAGAGGGTCTAGAGGGGTGTGAACCAGGCCCAGTTTGGACACGGCACTAACCAGCTGCTCGACAGCACCGCCTTGCTGGCTGCGGCCAGAACTGTGGGTGGAGGAAGAGGCAGGACTATGTGTGGAGAAAGGAGTGGAGCTTCGTGAAGAAGTGCTTGCAGAAGAAGAGGCTTTATTTCCAGTGTTGCTTTGGCTGGCTCCCATAGAAACTCTGGGTGACCATTCCGATTCGGACGCTTCACTGTCTGCATCGTTGCTACTGTCCTGAGGAGATGAATCTTTCTCACTTGCATCCGATTGGCTGCCTGCTGTGTCAGTCTGGCAACTGGCTAAGCCTCGTCCAGCCAAACAGGCATCTTCTTCATGTTTCTGAGGGGATTCTGCCCCCCTCTCGTCACGACACGTTGATGACCTGCGCCCCTGCAGCTTCTAGCCCCATAGTCAAAAATGAATATACACAAACACAGACAAATTATAACGCCTGGGCAAAAAATGACAAATTGTTTTCAAAATTATACAGTTTACAGCAGGCGCAAATGCTTTTAGCTGAAAAGGTTTTAGAAGGCCAAAGTTAAATGCTATGGAAGTTGCACAATTCCATCTCTAATTAAACAGACTGTACACACTAGAATATTTTTTCAGCAAATCCAAACCCTAATAAACTATCACAACAACACTTCTCTAGTTGTTTCAAGGAGCTACGAATGAAAAACTTAAATTAAACTGCATAATAATATTGTTATCGGCAGCAATAACTGACTTCTAAGTGTTCAGTCAGAGGTGTAAAATGGCTGCCATAATCTGCTAATTCTGATTTGGGGGGTTAGCTATGTTCTTGTTTTTTGCTCTGTATGGTAACTGCCTACCTGTCCACTGGGCCTCCTGTTGTTCCTGTTAGCCTGAGAATGAGGCCCTGAAGATTCATCAGCATGGCAGCCTAGAAAATCCTGATCCCGCCCACTTCTGCCCAGTCTGCCTGGATTTGTAGGTTTGGATATCTACACGATAAAAGGAAACATTGAAAAAAGGCATAATTTGCTGGCATGTATAAATACCTGAAAACATCCATTTTTTTTGTTACAACAGGGCAGCACTGCATTAAAACAGACCTCATTCTTAAGTGGAAATCACTGTATCGGTTCAGGAGCACCTCTGAAAACCACTGTCTGTGAATGCAGGTCTTTTCTGCATCCACAAACACAAAACTTCATCATGTGAAAAAGACACCATTTGTAATCATACTGCCTTCTCTGGGCCCAAGATAATCTAAGATGGACTGGCAAAGTGGAAAACTGTTCTGACAAATGAAAATTGCTTTTTGGAATCACGGACACTGTGTCCTCTGGGCTAAAGAGGAGAGGGACCATCTGGATTGTTATCAGCGCACTGTTTGAAAGCTAGCATGAGTGACATGAGTGACGGAATGGGGTGGATTAGAGTAGCTTGCAGATCAAGGAGGGCACCATTACTGCTGAATATATACAGGTTTCAGAGCAACATATGCTGCCATCCAGACAACTTATTTAATGGAAGGGCTTCTTTTTTGCAAGTGCATTCTACACTTATTACAACGGCAAGGCTCTGTAGTAGAAAAGTCTGAGTGCTAAACTGCCCTGTATGCAGTTCAGACCGGTCGCACAATGAAAACATGTGGCACAGCATGAAAAGAAAACTATGATAAAGGAGACCTGAATGATGAAGAGGTCCAGTGCTGACTTGTTGATTTCAAAGTTTCAGTCCTTCTTGGAGTTAAGCATTTTTAAAGCACATGAAGGTTCCTGGTGAATCGTGGGGTTTTGTTGCCGTCAAGCTCATTTATAGCAACTTTTTCATTCGTCTCTTTCACCGTGTTTCAACAATGTGAGATAAAGACGGGCTTTTCTTCCCATTCACACTCGCATGTGTTATTTGGTTTTTTTTTTTAACTCACATTTATTCATCCCACAGAAGACCTTTACTGCAGTTGCAATGCTAAGTTACTGGAAGAAGATGCAGTGCCCACCTTCACCAACGAAACCAAACCAAATAGGAATCTAATTTTTATATGTTATGGAATAAAGCTCCTCTTTATCACTGGTACTGTACTGCAAAAAGGGATGATCTTCATTCTGAATACTTATTTAGAAGGATGGAAAATTAAGCAAAACAACCTGAGAGCATGACTGGTCTCCCTTTAGAACAATTTACTGCAAAACAAAACTGTATCCGTGTAGGGATGATGATGCATACATCTACACACAGCTATGGTAAAAACAACAGTCAGTTCTGTTTTCAATAGCACAAAAAAGTGAAGGGGCAAGATGGCCCCTGCCTGAGGTGAGAAGGCCCTGATTAATGCATTTTACATAATGTATCGTTATTAACTAATGTCTTGTTTTTAAAAGTTTTTTTTTTTATGTAAAGAAACAAGCACTAATATATAAATTGAGTCAGTACAACAATAAATAAAAAAGATCAACAGAATAAGCAAAGTGAAAGAAATAACTGAATTAAGAACTAATGTCTTGGTTTATGTTTTCATTTTTATGAGCATTTAACATTTAATTGGAGACAATCTTGCATGCTGCCTAAATTTAGCAGTGTCTACCATAATCATGAACATTTTCATGTAATGTAGTGAGTGAAATTTGTGAAAAACTTGCTTTTCTGAGAAAAATCAAACAAAATACTTATACATGCTATTCTCAGGAAACAGCCTTTATATAGATCAGAGGTCAAAAGATTACAGCATTGGACAACAAAATAAAGATGAAAATCCTTACCCTCTCCTCAATGATTGGCAATGAGATGTCGATAAAGGCCTCCTTCACTGTGGAAATCTGAGAGATCATACACACACACACACACACACACACACACATACACACATACACACATACACACATACACACATACACACATACACACATACACTTCAGTTCAGGGTCATCGGTGGAGAACTATATGTAACACTGGAAACCATTTTAATAAGACACAGGTAAATACAAGCAGGCATACATACACACACACACACACACACACACACCATTTCAAAAACACTTACATGCTCACATTCTTCACACATAATGGTGTTTGTTAATTCTCCAACAAAGATTCGATCCACAAAGTTCATCTTCACTCCCTCCTTGCCATAAGCTGTGGGGTGAACAAAACACTTTCAGGTATAAAAGAGAATACAAGGAACAAACACAAGCTATAAAGTGAAACATAAAGAAGCTGTTTATGGTCTGAGTTCCAATGAGCTACAATACAGAGCAACAGAGTAGAAAGACAAACTGATTTTTTTGGTACTGAGGCAAATCTGAGTCCACAGGAATCCATAAGGAAAACATTTTTATGACTCTAAAGCCCACTCTTACTTGAGTTTAGTTTTTTATTAATTTTCAATTCACTAAGACAAACGGAGAAACCCTGCGGAAAGTCCAGATTTGAAAACTTTCTAGTCATATTCCATTCTTTCAATACTTTTGCCTTATTTTTGTCCTTTTATTTTTTGTCCTTCAGACAGTAAAAATGGGAAGCTGTCACTAGATGGCGTTATTGCTCTTAGAGATAAATAAAAAGTCAGGTGTGTACAAGTGTAAGTATATGTGTGTGTGTGTGTGTGTGTTGGGGGAGGGCTCCACTACCTTTCACTTGCCGTTTGGTTTCTTCATCAGCCGTCTTCTCGGTGGGGTTATTGAACGCTTTGAGGATGGCTGCTTTGATTCGCTGGCAAAACACAAAACAAAAGCAAATTAAGGAGCGGGATTATATAAATTGTAATCTCGGGTCTTTTTGAATCACCACCTATTTTATATGTATAAAGATATTCAATGCAGAGAGTGGTTAATTAAGGCTCAAACTCACTTCAAAATAAATGCAATGTCTGGTCTAATTAATGAAAACATTTTAGCCTTGATACTGTTCAGTAGCAAGTGCTTACAAAAACAGCACCATACAATCACTTTCTGTTCAATATTGGTTTTCAACAGGGAATTTAAATATTCTGACTATAAAATGAAAGACTTTGAGGCATAAGGAAACACTGGACTTAATTATAATACAGAATTTCACATAATGAAACCAAAAGCAGCTTCAAAAATATGTGCTGCTTATCCAGTCCTTTCATTTATTATTTTAAATGTAGTTTTCGAAGTACTTTTATCAAGTTTTAGTTTTTCCTCATTTAAACTTTTTATAGTAACATCTGCCGTAGGGGGTAGCTGGTGGCCTAGTGGTTAGGGCGTTCCCCTGCAATCAGAAAGTCATGGGTTCGAATACCAGGACTGCCAGTGGCACCTCTGAGGTACCCTTCAGGTACCGTCCGCACACACTGCTCCCTGGGCACTGTGTTCCTGGCTGCCCGCTGCGTCACTTGGTGAATGGGTTAAATACAGAGAAGAATTTCGTGTTGTTCACACTGCGTGCTGTGGTGTGTTCACATATGACAGAATGGTCACTTCACTTTACAAGTTGATGTGTTAGAAGCGTAATGGGCGAGCACAAAGACCTGAGTGATTCTGATAAGAATGGGTCCAAGCATCTCCACAATGGCAGGTCTTGTTGGGGATCCCAGTATGCAATGGTTAGTACCTACCAAAAGTGGTCCAATGAAGGACAACCAGTGAACCGGCGACAGGGTCATGGGTCAAGGCATGTGAAAAGCAAAGGCTAGCCCACAGAAGAGCAACTGTAGAACAAACTGGTGAAAAAGTTAATGCTGGCTGTGAAAGGAAGCTAGAAGAACACACAGCGCATCACAGTTTGTGGTGTTTGGGACTGGGTCGCCACAGACTAGTCAGAGTGCCCATGCTGACCCCTAGCCACCGCTGAAATCACGAACAATGGGTGTGTGAGCATAAGATCCGGACCATGGAACAATGAAAGAAGGCCTGGTCTGAGGAATCATGTTTTCTTTTACATCATGTGGATGGCCGGGTGTGTGAACATCGCTTACCAGGATTCACTTTGGGAAGAAGGAAAACCAGCAGAGGCCGTGTGATGCTCTGGAAACCTTGGATCCTGCATTCACGTGGATGTTACTTTGATACGCATCACGGAGGACCATGTGCACCCCTTCACAGCGATGGTATTCCCTTGTGGCAGTTGCTTCTTTCAGCAGGATAATGAACCTGCCACACTGCCAATATTGCTCAGGAATAGTTTGGGAAACACGATAAAGACTTGGCCTTCAAATTCCCCAGATCTCAATCTGGTCAAGCATCTGTGGGATGTGTTGAACAAATAAGCCTGATCCATGTGGGGCCCACCTCGCAACTTACAGGAGTTAAAGGACTATCCAGGCCAGTAGCCACAGCAAACCTTCAAAAATTTTCAGGAGTTCATACCATGAAAGAACAGAGCTATATATACTCGTACTCGTATTCGTACGCGAATTGCCGATACCATGCACTGATACCACTAAACAATATCCTATTTCACTACATCATCTGATCACACTGGGCGGATGTGATTTGTTGTCCTGCCTGACTTCGATATCTAGGGGGAGACAACGAGCTGGAAACGTCAGATATTCTATCCACAAGCTATGAGATTTTTTTCAATTGGAGGAGTAAGCAATGTCAGTGATTTGGAAATATTTTAAGATAAAAGATGACGACAGGAGTAAGGCAGACTGTAGGATCTGTACTGCTACGGTGTTGAGGGGCGGAAAGTAAAGTACATCGTTTAACTCTGGCAATTTGATTAAACATCTGAAGATGCATCACAGTGCTAAGTACACAGAGTTGCTAATGCTAGTGCAAGACCTAAGCAACCAACCTTAACGCACATTTTTGTGTACATGAAAGCAGGAGACTGTTTTGAAAGGGGACTCTATTTATGTTCACACTGTGAGTTCATTTGAAGGGGACTTGGTTCTTAGTTCATTTGAAGGGGACTCAGTTCTGTTTCTGCTCCGGGGCTGTACCACGTCATCTAACTATGGCAAGCCTAGAGGGCGAATTTTTACTGAGTTTTACTGAACCTTGCCGCGGACTGAAAGCTTTGTTCAAACCAGAATGAACGGTTTATATTTGCCTTGGAATAGCCTTATGTAATACTTTTTGTGTTTAGCCTTATTATACCCTTAGCAAAAAGTAGTTTATTCAAGTGTACAACGAGTATACTAAAACTGAGGCAATATACTTTTTATATACTATATTTTATATTCTTTAGAATAGTATAGTGAAGTATACTTGACTTATACTGATAAGGATAAAGAAAGTATATAAAGTACACTTTTGTAAACTTAAAAATGTCCCAATTTAGTCCGAAATAGTATTAAATTAGTATACTTTCTTGTACAAGTATAAATATATATATATTTTGTATAAAATATATATATAATATATATATGTATGTATGTATGTGTGTAATATATATATATATATATATATATATATACATACACACATACATTTATATATATATATATATCTATATATGTGCATACATTTATTTAACTTCTTCTTTGTTTACTGTTTTATTGATATTTACTATATAACACAAGTTACATATTTGCATTCAATCATTATGTATAATTGGGCTATTGTACTGCAGGACTTGTCCTGTTAATTTGAATGTTAACACTCATATGAGCAAACCCCCCCCCCCCAAAACATTTCATTGTTGATAGGGCTCATTTGCATGTGATTACTAAACACAACAAATAAACCAATGTGAAGCTAATTATAATGGATATGAGGGATGTATCTATGTGCGTATCAGTGAGTGTGTGTGTGTGAGTGTGTGAGGTTAATGGGAGGTGATGTGGTCAGTGAGTGTGAGCTGTGAGGAGACACAGCCACAGTAAAGCACCAATCAATAGATAATTGGTCGTGGTGGCGTTTGTCTGGGGGTTTTGACCAGTTTTGCTATTGTCCCATCCCCATGCCATGGCTATTTAGGTCAAAAGCCTGCCTAATCCCTCTCCTTTACCCAAAAACCCACTCAGAGGGGCACCCCACTGCGCCTCTCACTAATTAATCACCAGCCCTACACAAATATATACACACACGCACTCTCAGAGGAGTGTATGGGATCCTCCCTTAAGAATCCAGCCTTACATACAAGCCCTTGCTCAGATCAGACCACTAGCTAACAAGCTAAGTGGTGATAATTACCATCATCAATTAGCATATTCTGATCGCTGATGCTCAAACACTAATTTTTGTAGCGCTGGTGTTTGGTGGCAGGTTGGCTCGAGGGCTTCTGGTTCACACACACACCTGAGCGTAGAGCTTGAAAGAGTCTAATTAGATGCTTAACTTAAAGCTGCCATACCAATTTAGAAGCCTTTATTTGTTTAGATCCAGGGGGCCTTGGGGATCTCTTTTGTATGGTGACAAAGTCAATATATTGACCAAAACCACCACAAATACACACATTTACACACAAAGCCTTTCCAGTTAAACTCTGCAGAAACAAACTGGGCATGGAAAACAAATAAATAACTAAATAAATAAATAAGCAACATAAGCATGCTGCTCTATTATGCAGGATAAGGTGCTGCTGGACTAAGAAAACAAACCATCTAAGCATACAGCTTTTTAAAGGAAAACTTAATTTGTTCTGAACAGTGACTTAAGACACTGTTCAAACTGTTTGGAAAATAAGCTACAAAAACAGCCTGTTTCATAATTCATTGCTTCTGTGGGGTCACAAAAAACACATTTACATATAGCTGCCAATTCAGTCAATAGCAGTCTAATTTAGTAGCACATAAATAGTTTGCATAAAATACGTAAACTGGGCATTTCTCTAAAAATTTTACTTCAATTTCTATTAATTTGAAAGAAATATATGTAGCAGGAAAAAATCTAATATAAAATATAATGTTACACAGCCCATTTCTTCAAATGATTTAAATGTAAAAAAAAAAAACCAGACATGTTCATGAAAGACCACACCAATTTTCATAGAGAAAATTAAATAAACAATTTGATTAGGGACACCTAAACTTCTGCACATGACTGTATTGTACTGTATTATTATAAGAACTGGGGCTCCAGCATTTGCCCACTGTCCACTTTCTGAGTAATAGCTATAACGTCACTGTAAATACACTATTGCATTTAGGTTGGGACACACACATGCATGCATGAATGAACAAATGTGGTTAATGAGAGCATTTGTGCAGTGTGAACCCCCACCAATGCCCTTATCCCTCCCTCCCGTGTGTTTGTGAGACTCCCATTCAGCAGCTGTGTGTTTCCCAGGCTGTACAATGCGTCTTGCCCGCTGCGCCACTTGCGGTTTTTCTAAGTGCCACAACTGCGAGCATTCACAGGTCTGAGTGGGATCCGTCTCCAGTCCTCCCAGTTCCTTCAAGCTTGTGGGGCCACCGGGCCACCGGGTAAGGCCACCACGTCCTGACCACACGCCTGTTTCACGGGGGGGCTTAGGAGGGCTTCAGTGGCACATTATGAACCTAAAATCAGCTACACATAATGCACAGAATTTCTGGGCCAACTGGGCTGAGGCGCAGTGGAAGTGTGTTCTCTGGAGGGATGGAGCTACATCTAATTCCTCTGGGGTGAGCTAGAGTGTGAATGAATGCTCTTGCGACTGAATGCAATCAAATTCTCACACGAAGATTTGAATGTAAAGCCTTCTCTGAAGAGAAGGGACGAACATCCTATCAATATCCTTGACTTCAGAAGAAGGTGAGCCGGTGTCTACAAACTTTTGAACATAAACTGTCCGTTTCCCAGGCAGGGCTTAACTCTACACAGCACTGTGAAAGGAGATTCACTCACATTTGCAAGACAATCCCTCAAATTCACATGGATAAGGGCAGAGGTCCATTTTATATTTCATTCAATGGTTTTGTGCATAACAGGTTAAAATCCAACAAAAGGCAGAATGGTGCTTCTTTAATACAGTGACAGAAAGCACTGGTTTTACAAGCTGATAAATTGTACTGAATAACGTTGACGCGCTGTAACTCCACAGTTGATGGAGAAGTGCACCATATGAAACAGAATTCACTATTTGAACTTAGAAAAAACAGGTAGTCACTTATTTAAAGAAAATTACAAACATTTGTGTGTCAGTGAAATCCTGCGGGCTTCCTTCATTTCAGAGATGAAATAAAAAGCTATTTGTGTACTAGGAGCTCCCCCTTGTGGATAATCTTGAGAATGCTGAGCGTGGCTTTAGAGTGGAACTTTATCATTGAAACTGCCTTAGTATCCATAATACAGTATAGGAAAGATTGTTTAAAACTACTGATGTTGGTAGTAACACATAACATTAAAACAAATACAGTAAAACATTGGAATATCAGTAAGAAATATTACTAATGTGTTTGCTGCAAGAATACAGGACAGGTTTGGTTTCTGACTTCTCTGTAAGTTACAGCTGTTCCATGGATTTGCTCAATTTCATCAGCAGCACCTCTTTAATCTAGTGAAGGCTTGATTAACTATATATTCAGGGCTCACAGAGAGGTTTGGAAAAGGTCCAGCAAAAACATACACATACATCAAATCATAATGTACAGCATTTGTTAATGTGCATTGATCCCATTATTATGCTACTTTAATTATTATTATTATTATTATTATTATTATTGTTATTATTATTATTATATTAGTATTATTAGTAGTAGTAGCAGCAGCTGTAGTATTACTATAACCTTTGCAGAGTACTGTACAGCAATTCAGATTTGACAACATCGTGTTGTCCTTTCGTGATACATGTGTTTACTTTTGCTTTACAGTGAAAACGCACTAACCTTGCTCTCTTCCACCCTGACTGAGTCCAGCAGGTAGTGCAGGAGCTCCTGACTGTCCTGCTGCTGGTAGCCTTTAAAGCGTGGAGCCCTGCGGAGGGAGGGGTGGGGGTTTACTAAATAAATTGCTGTTCCACAAACACAGTAAACACTTCAATACAAGCCAAAAGAAGACAAGTGTTTGTCCACCCACCACACACTAATACACACATATATACAAAGAAACCAACAGTATCCACAGGTAGAAAAGGAGGAAGAATGTCCGTTCGTTTCGCTCAAGGTCTTTCCTCTGTTACTGCTTTCGGAAACTCTCCAGGTTTTCATCCTTTACAGCAGTCATTATTTTACAGCTCACAGCTTTCATTCAACCAGCTGGGGTCACACACACACAAGCACGCACACACACACACACACACACACACACACACACACACACACACACACACACACACACACACACACACACAC
>JBBIGA010169494.1:0-16626 GCA_037576975.1 Alestes dentex | reverse complement strand
TTCCAACTACTCAGCATTCAGCACCACCAGTATACTGATCACCGCCTGATCATCTGGAATCATCTGCTCCTGGTTCTGCACTGCTTCAGGACTTCAGTTAGACGCTCTTTGTTCTGCTTGAACAATTCATACGTAGGTCACTGTGTGTCTTAACAAACAAAAACATTCATCTGAAACTGGTCAGGTTCAGGGAGTGAACTGAAAAGGAATCACAGAGAACAATTCCTCAAGACTATATAAAAAATATTGATTTGAATATTGAATACAATTATTTTCAATACGATTTCTCTGTTTATTGCCAACGTTTATGGAGAAAGTAACTTATATAATACAAATGAAGTAAATGGAATTAATAAACAGCATTTTAGATGTGGGGATCAAATCTTGGGGGGGATCAAATAACTTGACAAATTATGAACAGAAATCCATAATTACATTACAGTACTGATCACTGAATAACTCTTGTTCACAGAATTCTTGACATATTTAAAATATAATAAATGATCATTTAGTTGATCATTTAAATAAAGTATAATAAATATTTAATTATTTACCATATATTTGAAATGCACACTCTATAAAATGTTACTCTATATACCATAAACTGCTAAAATGAAAAGTAATGGCAAACATACTGTATATCCATTACAAGAAATATTTAATGAAATATCATGAAAAGTTTTAAAATACTTTGTAATAAATTGATTAACTGACTCCACAGTTATACTGCGAACGTCATTAGTCGGCCTTAGGAAATGAGCTTCCCCGATCAAAAGCTCTGAGCAATGAGTTTACAGATGAAAGGGTTTATACTGGATTCTTTTTTTGGTCTCTTTATGGGTGTTTTGGTTCCCCTGTGTAATGTGTTTTTCACAACTTTAGTGAAGAGTTTGTCGTCTTCTGTGAAGAGCTACAAGCTTAATCAGTTTGTGTTCTGTGAAATGAGCTGCATTCAAATAAATTGTGAGATTAAGTCTGTGTCCGTCTGAGTGTTTTTGCGGTTTGATTTTAAATAAGGCCCAACTCGACCCACCTCTTCTCAAAAGTTGAAGACTTGCATCAAGACTTTTCTCAGCTTTGACACAGAAGTGGTGGAACTTCTCCTGATCATCAGAGCTGCTGAGACCCTTACTGTCTTCAAATGGAGACTGAAGACCCTCCTCGTCACTTAGCCGTGAGGAAAACGTCTACATGTTCATGGCATAAACTAACTAAACTAACAAATTTCACCAGGACTTCCTCTCAAACTTATACTCAACAAGTTTAAAAAAAGTAATTAAACTGAAAAAGAATCCCTTCCTTTGAAACTCTCATTGTGGTTCTCTGCACATCAACATGTTGGAGACACACCAGTATTATCACAGTTTTCCCCTGTATGGGGTAATAATTGTTTTATACTGGGGAGAGTAGATGGTGGATTTAAGATGTGGTTTAACAAAGGTGTTAAGAAAATTTTAGATTTGAATGCAGAAGGCAAAATTTTGTAAATTTCTTTAAATACGTACAGTTGAAACATTTTATTTTATCCACACATAAACTGTTGTCTTTGCCTCCATTGTCTAAGACTGAATATTTAACTATATCCTACATGAATGGGAGAGGACAACTCTCATTGTTCTATAATCTGTTATTCAAATACTCAAAAGAGTCATCTACCAAAATACTGGAGGCATGGAGAATGACATAAAGGAGGATATTCATGAAGCTGATGAATAACTGGGAAATAGCTTCAGGCTCAGATCAAGTCCATTAACACCAAATTTAAGTTGCTACAGTATAAATAGTTGATGCGTACTTAGTTCCTCTCTGTGTGATCTGAGAAAGTTCTGGTGGTTCCTCTCTGTGTGATCTGAGAAGGTTCTGGTGGTTCTTCTCTGTGTGATCTGAGAGGGTTCTGGTAGTTCCTCTCTGTGTGATCTGAGAAGGTTCTGGTGGTTCTGTAGAGGGTGCTGTTTGTGTAATTTTACTAGAGAAACATACCCAGTACCGTTGTGGACATGGCAGCAATGTCATAGATTAACTCATCACCTCAGAAACTCCCACACACTCACACAGTTTTCTTAATAAATACTTTGACTAACTAAAAGCAAAATATATAGGTTATAACAGCAAAGGCATATATTTCAATTTTAAAAATAATAAACACTAACTGCTTTAGTGGTGTGTGTATATGTAAAGGATTATTTAAAACTACGTAGCACTGAAAGTACAATTCTTTTTTGTTTCTTAATATAGTTTGTAACATAAAATGGTGAATAATTTTAGAACAAGAGGGGCTGCCTTTCCTAAAGTGCCACCCTTGTTGGCTGCCTCATTCACCAGTTTGGACACTCTGGTAATGGTCACAACAGAACTTCATATTGATATTTTTCACTTTTTGAAATTATTTGAAAATACCAGCTTCCTTTTAAAACGTTTAAAACAGGGGTGTCCAAACTAGGCCCATGATCTATTTTTAATTGGCCCGCAGCTGATTCTAAAAATATAATGAAATATGGCCCTCACATAAAATTTGTTCTCAGCCAGATTGTACTTCTTAGTTTCAATACAAGGCAGAGCTGTTGTCCTGATCAAGGAAACATCTTCACAAAACAAGCGTAACCAAGAAAGAGTTTGCTACGGGTTTGCTACAGAAAGTTAAACAAATGGCAGCCAGCCTGTTAGCTCAACAACACTATTTTTACATGCTAACAAAACACAAAAAATGCCACATTAGTGTGTTACAAGGTAACAAGGTAATTAACTGGGAACCCAAAATAATCCCACACGCTCGATTTAAAAGACGCAGACGGGTCTTCCAGCTCATCTGTGCCATTTTCAGTAGCCATGTTATGAGAGTTACCAGATGTCCTCTTTTTCCCGGACATGTCCTCTTTTTGAGACCTGCGTCCGGGCGGAATTTTAGAATCGTTTGAGCTGCCTAAACATTCGTCGCCCCGAGATGCGCATAAAACATATCAACACCCCCGGACCACAACTGTGAACCCGAGATGCGCATATCACCCCCGGAAACACGGCTGACCCTCTGCTTGGCCCCATCCCGCAACACCCCCCCCCACCCGCCCTGAAACCACGGACGAGCTGGTAAAGAAAGTCCGCACTAAGGTGTCCTCTTTTTCGGTGCCAGGTGAGCGCCAGGTAAGCACGGACTGAGCGTCGACCGTTTTTCTACTCAATGGAGCAAATCGCAGCGTCCACACGGGCGTTCAGCCCCAGCGCTTGGTCGGCTGCGCGTTTAGGTGGCGTCAAAAAATGTTGCATGCAACGTTTTCTTGGCGTCAGTTTCTGCCAAAACCCTGATGTTGTGCAGTAAGAGGGTGAATCCAATTTCGGCAATGTATCAGGAGGATTTTTAAAACAATAAAGTCGATTGTAATTTTTAACAAAGAATAAAACTTTGTTCTCAATGTAGAACTACAACATTTTCAATGTAGAACTACAAATCAAGATGTCCAACATGTAAACAATCTGGAGAGAATAATTACTGCCCCCACAGGTGAATACACGAAACTACACGTCGGGCTGCAGGCTGGTGTTAAACAGTGTGAGACGATTGCCAGTGTAACTCCTCACTGAAGTCAATCAAGTGCAGATACAAAATGCACAAAAAGCGCCTATGGCGTTCAGAGTGCGTTCATTTATCCAAGATTCAAACGTCCGTGTGGATGAGGCCTAAGTCTTAGTCACATCCATAGTCTTATTAGTCTAGTCAAGTTTTAGTCGAATAAAAGTCTGAGCATTTTAGTCTTATTTTAGTCAGAATTATCCACAACTATTTTCGTCTAGTTTTAGTCAATGAAAGTTGTATTTTAGTCTCTTTTTTTAGTAATGCAATTTTATTTAAATCAGTTAGTATATAGTATACGTACCTAGTAAAATCTATATTTTCTTTTAGTCAAACCTATTGCACAATTCAAACAAGGTTTTCTTATTATTATATTATTGTTACCTTATAGACTCATGTATACTGTGCATCTATTCCAGACATGGATGACACTCTGATTTGAATTTACGATATTTATTTTGCCAACGAAACATGTTAGAACTTAGAACTTAGAACTTGCTTATCAATATGCTGTGTGTATGTGTGTGTGAGACTTTGTGTGTGTGAGACTTTGTGTGTGACTGTGTGGTTAATAGATCTAATTAAGTTAACACACACAAGAAATTTGGGGTTTCTCAAGCACTTCGAGCAAAATTCAAAACAGTGTGTATGGTAATGAAAACAGTAATGTGTATAGTGTGTGTGTGTGTGTGTGTGTGTGTGTGTGAGAGAGAGAGAGAGAGTTTGTGTGAGTGTGAGTGTGTGTGTGTGTCTGTGTCTGTGTGTGTGCCATTTCTATCCCCCTGGCACTATATTGGCCAGGTGTCCCAACACTTTTGGCCAATCTAGCTAGATTTAATTCACAGTGCCTCTCAGTGGACAAAAGTATTGGGACGTAATTCTGTTCAACACAAAGGTCGAGAGTCCTATTACTTTTTTTTCTCCCCTCCCTATCGTACAGGAAATAACATCTCGTCTCGTTTTGGTCAAAGAAAATGAAGAGACATTTTAGCGTAGTTTTTATTTTGTAAACCACAATGAGTCTTTGTCAACAATATTACATAATATATTTCGTTATAGTTATCGTCACATGACCAGCATTTACGTTGCGTCTCGTCTCGTTTTTGTCACATGATAATTTTCTTTGACGATGATATTTAGTCATAATTTTCGTTGATGAAAGCAACACTAGCACCAAGGTGCATGAGAATGGAGGTGAGGCTGTTAAAATGCACTGTATCATCCACCAAGAAGCCCTCTGTGCTAAGACAGTCCGGTATGATGATGTGATGAACACTGCTGTGAAAAATGTCAACATAATTTGAGCACGAGGGCTGTACCACAGAGAATTTCAAGCTTTCTGATCTGAAGTCGATGCTGAATACCGGGACCTCCTCTACCATTCTGATGTGCGCTGTGGTTTTGTTCCCTGCGATCAGAGATCGATCGGTTTTTGAAAGAGAAGGACCGACCTCTTCATGAGCTGAGTGACCCTGTGTGGTTGGCAGACCTAGCTTTTTTAGTTGAACAACACACTGAACAAGAGCCTACAAGGCAAAGACCAACTTGTGCTTCCCCACACTGTCTGAAATCATATGTCCTTTTCCAGAGGTCAAGCTTTCTGCTAAAAAGGGGAAATATGTGTCTGTGATCACATCTCTCATTACAGAATTCAGCGCTTCCAAGATTTTTATGCCACTGAAAGAGAAATCCAGCTGTTCTCAACTTCCTTCCTGGTGGATGCAAAAGAAGTGGAAGAGAGTCTGCAATAAGAACTAGTGATAATTTTCTAAGGAGTCAACATCAACTTCTCTCCCTGCCCGACTTCTACTGTAGGCTAAGTTTCCTCTGATGAGAGGACACGTAAAAAGAATGTTCAGTCTGTTCGGCTCAACATACATATGTGAGCAAACATTTTCTCTGTTAAATCTGAACAAAAGCAGGTTGAGAACCAAAATGACTGACAGTCATCCCTGTGATGTCCTTCGCATTTCAACCAGCCAACTTACTCCTGGCCTGCAAGCCATCCTTCAGTCCAAATGGCAACATCACTGTTCACATTATAGGTGAGATAAAAATATATTACCCATATTCATATGGTAATAAGCCAAATTACTTAATACATTAACCAATATAAAGTATATGTTCTAACAAGCATTATTTTTTCTTAAAGTATATTCAGTTATGAAGCATAATTTACCTACATTTGATTGATTTTACTAACTTAAAACATTAGATGTGAGCCAGTATCCCTCAGTTCTAGTGGACAGCCCAGCCATTAAAAAGTTTGGACACCCCTGTTCTAAAATGACCAAAGATAAAATCTTGTTACAATAAAAGTCTAAAATGAAATTACTCTAATCCCAGAATTCCGTTCAAATTGCTTTATCATCTCATCAACTGCCTTAAATCTGTTCATTTCTGTCTGTATGAACAGAGCACGTCTGAAGGTACAAAAGCTGACCTTGCTGTTAGTTTTGATAATCTGATCTTTCAGGTGTTTCAGTGCTAGATTGAGGATGGGGTTGGTGAGTGGACAGCTTTCTTGCAAAAGTCTGAACTCCCCAGGAGCGCTCCTGTCATCAGGTAGAAGACTGTCCAGAATGCTGAAGTCACGTGGTACGGAGGGATGAATAGGTTTAAGACTTTTGAGGATTTTGATTAGGAAGTCCCACTTGATTTTATTTGGGCAGCTTGCCAAGGTTATCTTCAGACAACAGTCCAACTTTGCTTTCTTCTGACTCCTGAAGGATGGGGTGATGAAGACCTTGAGACGAGTCGCCAGAATTTGAGAGAATATCAAATATTTAACATTATATTTTTTGAAAGCCGGCCGTATGCGTAAATGTTTTAACATCGAATTGTAGCGACGCTTTAAGGTCTCTGTCAGTGGACAGCGATGCTGTTTGTAGTAATCCAAAGTACGATTATCCGGCCTTTGTTCTCCTGAATCAGTCAGAGACTTGATGGCACGCAATATTTCTGCGCCACTGATCTTGTCTGATCTTCTGTCTGTCTTGTATTCAAAGACCTTCAACTTTGAGGCAACAGCTGGAATTTTAGGTGCAGACTGCTGCTGGACTCTGAGCGTCAGGACAACAGGATCATGATCAGAAATGTTGTTTTCAGCTCTTTGTTTGTAGATCTTGCACCTAGAGACTCGCATCCCTATTATGTTCTCTGGCATGAAGAACATGTCTAGCCTGGAACCACTGCTTCCCTCACTTCGTGTATAGTCCATCCCTGTGGGATGTAAGTGTGTCCAAGTGTCTCTGAGGTTTAGAGATGCAGTAAAGTCTTCTAAGATGCCTCTTAGTGATGAAGACCCTGTATGACCAGCCATAGATTCCCGATCAAAGTACGGATCCAAAACCGTGTTGAAATCCCCTCCAACCACCAGCACACCCTCAGCTGTTTCCTGTAGATAGTCTTTCAGGTGATACAAGACACTTCTGTCTTTACTATGGTGGTAAATATTAACAAGAGTGTACAGCTCACCATACAGACGACAGAAGAGCACAATGTAGCCTCCACTGTGATCTTCATCATGGCATATGTACTCAAATGGTACATCATCTCTTATTAGGATGGCAACTCCTTTGCTTCGAGGCCTGTATACAGTAAAGTAGACTTTCCAGCCACTAATCTCCTCCAACAGGTTGTAGCACTTTGGTCCAACATGCGTCTCTTGTATGAAGGCAATTTCAGCTCGTACTTTTTTGAGCTCATCTAACACATCTGAACGCTTTTGGCATGAATTTCCTGTGCCCTTAATTCCCCGAATGTTCCAGGTGACAAACTTGAGTTTTCTTTCTGCTTCACTCTTCTTTCGGCTCATTATTGATGGTGGAACTTCTGCAAATACACAATTTAAAGTCATTACGATTACAGAAGTATGTGGACACCCCTCCTACTTTGTTGCACTGTGTGTTCTCACACCTTTCTAGCAGTAATAGTTCAGGTAATTTTTTCAGCAGTTTGGGATACACTAGTTCTCCTCAACTTGTTTGCTTGCTGCCCAATCTGTCCCATCCCTTGACAGATGCTAATGTAACAAGAAAATTAACGTTATTCACTTCAACTGTCTGTGGTCGTAATTCCGTGGCTGATCGGTGTAAACGTGTAAGAGACATAGGGTGTGTACCACAGACACAAAGACAAGCATTGCTGAAATAATTGAATAAACCATAAATCCTTTGCCACTTTCAGTTAATCTTGCAGAATGCCTCGTACAGCTGAGTGAACAATGATGAAGATAATGTGGCGATAGACTTAGAAGTGGCTGATCTGGGTGTATGTATGTAGATGTGTGTGTTTCTCAAGCCCTTTCAATTATGTTTTCCCCATCAATTCTGTTAAAAAATTAAACTAATTTTTTAAGCTTACCTTCAAAGTTCTTGAAGGTTTTTTATCCGTCTCTCCGTTGTGCTTGGCAGTCAGCTGTCTGTCGTGTGGCATCTGTCTGAGAAGAGTTGTGACACGTGATATATATACGGATGATGACTACAGTGAATGGAATGTGTTCAGGTAAAGATGGTTTCTGGGTGATTAATTTGGTTCAGAACAACAGAACCACAAATATTCATCAGAATGGAGGCAGATGATTAGTATCTGTAATATAAAGGGAGAGATTTGCATCAGTGTGTCTTCAGAAGGTCTTATTTGATGTTCTGCAATCTAAATGTGTAATGCTCTGAAGAAACTAGCGGCTGATTGACTTTGACATCCAGTGAGAGAGACTCATTTCATGTTTTCTGTTTACTTTTGGAGCAGCTTGATGCAGACGAACATGTTCCTCATGTTCCACTTGGCCAGAGCAGACATGGACATTTGTGGAATTTGCACTGGCCCAGATTAAGCACGTCTCTTTTTGCATGCCCTGCCCTTTGAAAGGGGAAGAAAAAAGAGCCTGAAGCTTGATTTGTCCTGTTAGTTTATGGTAAAGGGTGAAATCTCACAACATTACAGCTTCACACTGTCCCTCCATCCATACGTTTGGCTCGATCCTGGTGAGAGATGCTCCCTGTAGAGACACAGATTGCTCTCCTTGAAGTCCAGACGGGCCACTTTAGATTCTTCTTTTGTGAGGGAACATACAAGGGGAAGCGTTAGTGTTTGCCTTTCGTCTCCTTTGATCGTAGCCCATGTTTTTGGTCCTTTGTCAGCTGTCCTGGGCTAGAAAACTTCCACCATTCCCGTCCGTTTAATTTGGAAAGCGCTCCAAATGGATTCTCGCTCTCCAGAGTGCCTTGCTCTTGCTCCAAGATGCAGGCAGATGAAGTTTCCTCCATACAAAGAACACTGTAGCAGAATCAGTGTCAAGAAAATGATCACAGGTGTGTGTGTGTGTGTGTGTGTGTTATTTTAAAGCCCTTTAAACTCTTCAGGTCCTGTTGGAAGGTAGACACCCATATCACTCATACAGGTCTTACTCAGTAGTTTCATGGTAATTCCCACATGAGTCATATTAGTTATGGAATAAGGAGTGTTTGTACTTCTTTAAGGCTTCAGGCTAGTCAACAAAAGAATGTTTATTTATGTGTGCATGTTTGTTTATTTACCATAATGTCCAAGAGAGAGATCAGAGTGTGTATCACAGACACATTGAGGAACGGAGACTGAGTATGATAAACCCTCAGTTTCTTTCAGTTCATCTCTCAGAATGCCTCGATGGAGCTAACAGTGATGAAGATAATGTGGCGACAGCTTTAGACGGGATTGTGTGTGTCTCTATGTTTACATTTAATATCAACATTTACATTTAATGTCAAGTCTATTTCATGGAGAGAAGAACACTCTGGAACCTTCAGAAAATGTCACATGATCTCTGAGAATTAAATGAATGCATATCTGTCATTTATAGTTAATTTTTCTTTGTTCGAAGGAATCATGTGTTTAAATCATGAATTTAAGTGCAAGTGTTGGATGGAAGCAATAGGGTAAAATTCTGAAAATCCACAGAAAATGATCCAATCAGAATTTTTTCTCTGTGGTATGTGATAGATGAAGGTAGGTTTGTCTTGTTAGACCTTCAGATGCTCAAAGTCATACCATTTTTTACAATTGTTTACACTTGTAATGTTTTTATATATTTTTTTATACATCATTTTAGTACTTAATTCTAACTTTATTGTAACCTTATTGTAACGATGTCACACAGTCTCATAGACATTTCAGAGACACATTTCATGTCGTACCTGTATAACAGTGTATGTAACAAAGAATCTTTAATCTTGAATTCTTGAGCATCTACATTTCCAGTGGTACCAGTTTTTGGCGGCACAGTGGGTAACGCTGTTGCCTCACAGTGAGAAGGTCCGGGATTCAGTTCCCAGCTGGGAGGGAGTTTTCATGCTCTCACCTCTTTACTAAAGTACATTCTCAGGCCCTGCTGGTGGTTCAGAGGCTCTAGATGTATACTGTGTATACGGAGGACACACACAAACACACACTGAACTGACCTTCCTCCTAACACAACGCATACACACTGAACTGTGACTGCCATGAGCATCCTTCCATCCATTTTCTACCCCTTTATCTCGGGGTCGGGGGGGGGGGCTATTATTGGCGAAGGCGGGGTACACCCTGGACAATCCCCAGCACGTCACAGGGCCAGATACAGAGACAGACAACCATTCACGCTCACATTCACACCTAGGGGCAATTTAGTGTGTTCAATTGACCTATCCCCAACGCAGGCATGTTTTTGGCGGTGGGAGGAAACCTGAGTTCCCAGAGGAATCCCACACGGTCACGGGGAGAACATGCAAACTCCACACAGAAAGACCCTGCGCCCAACCCGGGAGTCGAACCCAGAGGCAACAGCACTAAAGCCACCGTCTCGCCCCTGCCATGAGCAAATAAACTTAAATCCCGACGGTAAAAGTCCCTTTATTATATTCTTCACATTCTCTGTCCTGCTTCTGCTATTATTTACAGACTTATTTATTACTGTTTACCTCAATATTTGCATTTTAGCAAACATAATGGCTCTGAACTCAGAACTAGTCATCATACTCTGTCCAGCCATACTAGTACTGGAACTGCTTGTCATCTGCACTGTATGTGTCCTCTAATACTGTGCTGTTGCTTTTGTGTTGTCCTGATTGTTCTTACTTAGTCATATGGTGTTTCTGTTGTTGTTTTTTTGTGTTAATCCATGAGTAAAGTTGTTTCTTCTGTGTTTATTGAACAAACAGTGTTTGCACTTCTTTAAAGCTTTAGGCTAGTCAGCAAAAGAATGGAAGTCAATGTTTATTTACTATACTGTCCAAGAGATGCTGGATTAAAATCTTACCATAACAATTCTTTTACACTTGTTTACACTCAATGTTTTTTAGATATATTTTTTCAACATCATTTTTATTACTAATATTTTATCATTTTAATTCCACACCTCTACTAAGGAACCTTCACTGGCTCCCTGTGGCCCCCCGCATTAAGTTTAAATCCTTAACACTTGCACTTCCTTACTTATCTGCCCTGATCAAGCAGCACATCGTTTTGAACCTCCGCTGCTCAAAAGAAGGGAAAGACATGCGTCATGACTCTTTTCAGTCTTGGTCGCGCAATAGTGGAATGAAAATCCCTCTTTCTATCAGATCTGCGGAGTCTCTCACTGATTTCAAGCGTCGTCTGAAGACCCACCTCTTCAAGGAGCACCTTGGTGACTAACTATGCCTCCTATGATTACTTTTCATTTCTTTCTCAAAATAATAGCAGTCAGACATCACTAACCTGATCAATCACTGGTTTTAGTAGAAATGATATTTCTACATGGCAAATAACTTTCCAGTAAGTGTAGTAAAGTAATAGAAAACCAACAGACCCAACAGTCATGACATGCATGCTGCTGATTCTGTGTAACTGAATCATTAATGCCAATCCAATCCAACTTTATTTATAGAGCACTTTAAAAAAAAAAACACAGTTGGCCAAATTGCAGCACACATATATAAAATCCAAAGTAAAAACCATAAAGTAAACATAAGACTGTAAAAATAGAATAAACAAATTAAAACACAGACAATAAAAGTAAAAGTGAAAATAATCAAAAAAATAAAAGTCAAAGTAAAAGCAAGATCTCAGACTGAATTAAAAGCCAATGAGAAAAAATGAGAGGACTTCAAAACATTTAGTTAGCCAGCCTAACAATAACTGATCTGCTGACCTAAGAGAACGTGAAGGAGCGTACGGCTGAAGCAGATCAGACAGATACTGTGGGGCAAGACCATGAAGGCATTTAAAAACAAAAAGAATTTTAAAATCAACTCTAAAACGAACCGGAAGCCAGTAAAGTGATGCCAAAACTGGAGTAATGTTCTCACATTTTGCCCCAACTGTAAACGATTAAGTGATGCTTGACTTAACCCAGAATAAAGTCCGTTGCAGTAGTTTAAATGAATTGTAATAAAAGCATGGCTTAAAATCTTGAAGTGATGCAAAGGAATAAATGGTTTAGCTTTTGTAAATTGTCTCAGTAGAAAAAAGCTAGACTTAACCACTGAGCATCAAATTTGAGATTGTTATCGAGTTTTACACCAAAGCTTGTTGCAACTGGAGTCACATGTTGACTTAACAAGCCCAAGTCAATGGGAGCTGTGGAGCTATCTGAAGACCCAAACAACATAACCTCAGTCTTTTTATCATTACAGTGCAGAAAATTCCCTGCCATCCATGCCTTAATTTCTAAAATGCACTCAAATAGTAAATTTGCTGAATATCCATTTTCTTGTTTTAGAGGCATATACATTTTTTTTTATCGTCAGCATAAAAATGGAATACCATATTTCTGAAAATTTGAGCTAAGTGGAAGTACAGGGAGAAAAGAAAGGGACCAAGAATAGAGTCTTGAGGGACACCATATGTGGGGGGGCGCTGGTGAGCACTTCCTATACCTACACAGAAACTTCTTCCTGGTAAGTAGGACCTAAACCACTCTAAAGCAACGCCCTGAATGCCCACCCAACTCTCGAGATGAGACAGAAGTATCTGATGGTCAGCTGTATCAAAGGCGGCTGTCAGATCCAACAGAACCAGAACATAGTGACCAAAGTCTGTGGCTAAAAAAACATCATTAAGAACTCTTAAAAGTGCTGATTCAGTACTGTGATGGGTTTTAAAACCAGACTGGAAAACTTCTAAAATGTTGTGCTGTTCTAAAAATGGTTTCACCTGGCATTAAATAATTTTCTTAGCTTAGAGATGGGCCTAGAGTTAGAAAGTACATGGGGGTCTAAATTAGGCTTCTTAATTAATGGTGTCACTGCTGCTTGTTTAAAACTCGTAGGTACAACCCCCTTTGCTAAACTGCCATTAAGGATCCCAAGTACGGTGCTATGGTGCTATGGTCAGAAAGACCTCTTTAAAGAGACGAGGTGGAATTATTTCATTTGGAGACCCAACAGGCTTCAAATGATGAATTATTTCTTCCAGTGAAGAAAGACTAACCGGCTCAAACTGATCAAAAACAGCAGAGCATGTGAAAGTGACAGAGGAGGCGTAAGAAAGGAAATGAATGTGGGACCTGATACTTGCAATCTTATCAGTGAAGAAATTTACAAAATTTTCACACACTTCAGTTGACCTCTCCAGGCAGTCTGATTGTGGGGCATTAAGAACAGAATTTACAATTTTAAACAGGACAGAATTTACAGTTTAGACACATGGGTTGTGGCATTTGGAGGCAATAATATTAGAAAAATATTTTGTTTTAGCTTTTTTCACAGTTCTCTGATAAGAATGCCAGCTGTCCCGCAGCATCTGGAAAGATACTTGTAAATGATCTCTCTTCCACTTCCACTCAGCTCTCCTGCATCTACGCCTAGCTGCCCGGGTAGTGTCATTTAACCACAGCTCTAGTTTTGGTTTGGGAAACTTCAACTTTAGTGGAGCCACTGTATCTAATACTGTTAAACGAATGGAATTAAAGTGAGATGATAAATTCTCGATATCTGACAAAAAAAAAAATGTAGTTGAACTTACTGATCAGTTAAACGCCGCAGAGAACTGAGCAGCAGTGGAAGAGTTAACAACACGACAAGGTCGAACAGGCTTTAACCACATCACATGAGAGAGGCATGTCAAATACAACAGGTATGTGGTCTGAGAACACAGCATCACAAACTTCAAGATTACAAACAGTAAAACCGTATTTTAAAACAAGATCAAGTGTATGTCCATGTTCTTGTGTTTGACCTGTCACAAACTATATGAGATCAATAGAATCGATGAGGTTTAAATAGTTTTTGTCCAATGGCTTTAGAAAACAACAAACATAAATACTAAAATCCTCAACTATTAAAACTGTCATACTGAGGCATGATCACTGCTAGCAGATCAGCAAAGTCATCAATAATATTTTTGTTATACTTGGGTGGTCTGTATGACAGTGCACAAAACCAGGTGAACAGAGCCCAGTTTAAACAAGCCCATCTCAAAGCTGAAATAAGAGACAGCTGGTGTGATATGGTTACAGTTTAAGTTCTTTTTAAAAACTGTGACTATACCACATCCACGACCTGCCGTCCTCAGGGGACTAAAGTTTGTACAGTCGATCGGTAACAGCTCACAAAAAGCACTGGACTTACTGACAGTCATCCACGTTTCAGTAATGCACATAAAATCTAATCCGTGGGACGTAAAGAAGTCCTTTAGAATTAATGTTTTGTTATCTAGTGACCTCGCATTCACTAGGGCAATCTTAGCAGGAGCTGAAACCTGCACACTAGCTGTCTGTGGGGCATGAGCAATCGGCTGCAGATTTTGAAGAGTCACCCTGCGTCCTTAAAAGTAAGGAAAGGAGAATCGGCGAGGGTGTATTAATGCAGTGATGGGGAGATTTACTGGATATCTGGAGCTGTTTTTACAGTCTATATTCCTCCTAATATTCTGAGGTTTTTTTTTTGGGAGGACTGTAATGGCAAACAACAGGGGGCGCAACGGCTACAGACAACGATTCTGGTATTGGAGCTACCAGAAATGTGACATTCCTATGATGTATTTAGTCAGTTGTTTCCCAAACGGCATGGGGCATGTTGAACAACATACAGCACATTAGCAGCAAGTAGACGCGAGCCCATGTGGTTTGGGTGAATTCCGTCCAGCTCAAAAAGAGTTGAAAGGCGGGTGTTCAAAATAATAGCAGTGTGGAGTTCAATTAGTTAGGTCATTCATTCTTTGAAAAAGACAGGTCCCAATTATTGTGCTTATTTAAGGAAGGAAGGCAGCAAATGTTGTACATGCTGTTTCTGTTTTTTTGTTTTTCTATTAGCGCACCTTGATTAAAAAGTCAATTGGAGAGGGGAAAACATGTGAAAAAAGTGCAGAAAATGATTGGCTGCTCAGGTAAAATGATCGGGGGTGCTTTAAAATGGCAACCAAAACCTGAAGGACATGGAAGACAACAAAAACTACCATTTGAATGGATCGAAGAACAGCCAAAATGGCAAAGATCCCGCCAATGATCAGTCCAGGAAGATCAAAGAAGGTCTAAAGTTACCTGTGAGTACTGTTACAATTACAAATCAGCAAAGAGGGGGCTCTCAAAATCCCACTGTTGAAAAAAAGACGTGAGCTGAAAAAGTTACCATTAGCCAAAGAGCACATTGTCTGGCCTACAGAGAAATGTCGCAACATTTTGTGGACTGATGAAAGCAAGATTGTACTTTTTGGGTCTAGTGGCCGCAGACAGTTTGTTAGACGACCCCCAAACACTGAATTTAATCCGCAGTACGCTGTGAAGACAGTGAAGCATGGTGGCGCAAACATCACAATATGGGGGTGTTTCTCATACTACAGTGTCGGGCCTATTTATCATATACCAGGGATCATGGATCAGTTTGAATACCTCAAAATACTTGAAGAGGTCTTGTTGCCTTATTGGTCGTCTTGATGGAACACCCATTTCAAGGGCATTTCCTCTTCACAATAATGCAGGGGTGGGCAACTCCAGTCCTGGAGGGTCGGTGTCCAGCATAGTTTGATGGTTCTCCTCCTCAAACACATTGCCCACCCCTGCCTTATTGTGAAGAGGAAATGCCCTTGAAATGAGTGTTCCAAAAAGACAACGACACCAAACACACCAGTAAACGAGCAACGTCTTGGTTCCAAACCAACAAGATTGATGTTATGGAGCGGCCAGCCTGATCCCCGGACCTTAATCCAATAGAAAACTTGTGGGATGACATCAAAAATGTTTATGGGGCAAAACCAAAAATGTAGAAGAACTGTGGAATGTGGTCCAATCATCCTGGGCTGGTATACTTGTTCACAGGTGCCAGAAGTTGGTCGACTCCACACAATACAGATGTACAGCAGTTCTCAGAAACAGTGGTTATACAACTACATTTTAGTTCAGTGATTCAAAAGAAAAGAAAATCTTAAAACATTTTTCACTTGATACAGGGAATTTTTGAGTTTGTAAAGAAGAATGCAGACACTGCTATTTTTCTGAACAGTCTAATATTCCCTTTTCTTCACTTTCTGTAAAGGAATAACACAAAATTGATATATTTTTCTTCATTTTTGATTTGGAATAGAATGTGTTTTGTTGCACAATGCATTTGTGTGTATGGAAATAAAAGCTATTAGAAGGATTTTGAGCTTTATTTACTTTTTGGGAACTTCATCGGGGGACCTGGCCCAGGGTGCACATTCTCCTCAGAATAAAATTTTTGATTGAGTGTAGAATCTTTGTCTGTTTGCCGATTTTCCACCACATAACTTGGCGACCCAGATGGGACCTCACGATTGGAGCTGACCTATCGGCTGGATCCTGGGACTGATCAACCCGGCTCTCAAACCCCGCGCAAAAATCTTCAGGGAAGGAGAATAGGATCCACCGTGGGTCACTCCAGCGCTGAGAGGGGTAAACTTACCCTACCCATCATAGGTAAGAAAGTCCTTCTCTCATTACAGACTTAATTGTGGAGAGGTTATTCTCGTTTGAAATCCACAGGTTTGAGTCTAGAAAAATTGGAGTCTGACCTAGAGAGGATATTTCAAGCAGTGGTGGAGCTAGAATTTTTTACATGGGGTGGCCAGGGGGTGGCCACTGCTATTTCAGGGGGTCCACACACACA
>JBBIGA010169477.1:0-16628 GCA_037576975.1 Alestes dentex | reverse complement strand
AGACTGTTCATTTTTTTTGTAAGTCAGCAAACTTACAAATTCAGCAGGGGATCAAATAATTATTTCCCCCACTGTATTTAAGATAAGACTGGTAAAAGTTTATGTAGTCTTATGTTCGGAAGGCACACCACAATGCCGTGAACTGAATATTATGATAAATTCCCTCAAATGCATTAACACAAAAGTAAGTACCGGTAGCCTGTTTAGTAAGAACAGATACTTTTGTTAAAATGTATTGGTGTAAGAGTAGATAGCCTAGTAGATAACTGAGAATGCTACTTAAGTAAAGTACTTAAGTATTTGTACTTAATTACTTCCCATCTATTTGAAGTGTTTCCTCTAAGTCCATTTGCAATGAATTTACAGAAATATATTTATATAATTTTGTTTATTATCAGTCCAAATCCTGGGGTTAGTGCGCAAAATGGAGAGACCATGCCCCCATGAAAGTAGCAGCAAAAGAGTGGACAGTTCTTCACAGTTATCTGGATATCAGCAGATTCAGTGATGACCTGTTTTGTGGGGCAGATTACCTGTTCACCATGAGCACACCAGACCCCACTCCTCTGCCACTAATGACACCAGAGCCTGTAATTGTCCATGTCATAGCCCCAGTTCCAATTCCTCCACCAGCCACACCAGCCTCAGCTCCAGAGAACCCACCACTGTCTGTCCTTGTTCCAGCCTCAGCTCCAGAGAACCCACCAATGTCTGGCCTTGTTCCAGCCTTAGCCTCAGCTCCAGAGAACCCACCACTGTCACCACTGTCTTATCCAAACGGTCAAGCATACTCTCCTGCTTCTCCATCAGAGCCCACGAATAGACCACCAATGAGGGGACCATGTGGAGCTAAATGCCAAAGGCAATGCTCTGGAAAATTTTTCAGAAGACAGGCGGCAAGAAATCTGGTCTGAATACTGGAATATGACATATCAACAGCCTTTATCTTTGTCTCAGTCAGCCAGGTTCCAACAGCAAAGGTCGGTGCCAATCCCAGTCGGTGGCAGAGCAGGTCATTTATCTACAGGCTGCAGGATATCCACATGACCCCGCAGCAGGTGTGCAAGCTATTTTATCTTTCCACACTAGGCTATCATCCCACCAATGATCCCGCCTAGTTCTCTCAGTCATGGGCAAAAGAATAACTGCTCTAGCCCCACTCAATGACATGAGAGGAAGATACGAGCCAGCTAACAAGCTGGACTTGCAACCTCTGATTGACCATATTGAATCCTGCCACCCGTCAGCCAGCCACTATCGGAGGGAGCATGCGCCATTCCGGCGCTATCTCCCAAGCGATATCACAGTTAAGCTTATGTTCGCCGACTTCATCAAAAGAGGGAACAGCTGCTCTTATGAGACCTACCGGAAAACATTGAAGTCGATGAACACAAGCTTCACCAAGCTGGGAGAAGAGCTGTGTGAAATTTGTCTGCTCCAGGACCAGCATGTGAGGCCTGAATCAGATCACCAGGGGGAAGCTGCAGAAAACTGCCCTGAGTGCGAGAGGTGGCATAAACCTCGAACTGCAGCAGCTGAAACTCGACTGCATTACAGGTCAGATGCAGACAAAGACTGGCCTGATGACACATCTGTCAGAAGTGTTGACCTCCAAAAAGTGATCATGCTACCACGCATGCCGGGTGTGAAGTCGGCAGTATTCACCCGACAAATAACGGCATATCATTAGACCTTTGCACCAGTAGGCAAAAAACAAAAATGAAATATCATCTCTGTTGTCTGGCATGAGGGTATTGCAGGGCGGGATGCCAGAGAAATAACATCGGCATATGCAGCAGCTCTTGAAAAAGAGCGGGACATCAGGCATGTGGTATACTGGGTGGATAATTGTAGTGCCCAAAATAAAAACTGATGTCTGCTGTCTTCACTTCTGACACTGGTAAACTCTGAAAAAATATCAGCCGAAGATATCACTTTGAAGTACTTTGAGCCAGGGCACACCTTCATGAGTGCTGACAGTTTCCACCATGGAGTGGAACAGGAAATGAGGCGCAGACCTGGAGGATTGGTTTTTGTTTTTGTTTTTACAGCACCTTACACACACGCACACACACACACACACACACACACACACACACACACACACACAATTCTTTTGTTTCAATGTTCTTGTTAATTTAATACATTTCTTAAATCAGTTTGTTGTTAGACTCTTGTTAGAATCTTAATCATACCAAGTTTGAGAGAGAGAACTGTACTGTCTGTACATCATCTGCATGTGATACAAGCATATTCGTTTTCTCAGAAAAGGGTAAAAGGTATTTGAGAAAGGGTGTCTACATATTACTGGCATAGCCTAATCAAACGATTCAAATGTAAGAAATATAGGTGAAAGGTCACTTTGACCTCTTAAAGTATTATTTTATTTAAATTGTTTTAAAAAGTACAACGTAAGGTTTAAAAATGATCCAGTACTGTTGTAGCTTTAAAATTATTATTTTTTTTGTAATATTCTAGTTATGTAATATTAAGCCTTACTAGACAGAACTCACTAAATGTTATTTTAAGGCTATAATTGTTGTCATAGAAATGATTGTATAGTGATAAAAGTCAAAATGGTCAATAAATTATAAGTTAAGGTATTTTGCCTTTGTTTGACCCATTATTGTTTTGCAGAAAATGCAAAAGCAGAATACATTAACTTCCGAATAAGGGTCAAAGGTCAAGTTTTTAATGTAGATAAATGTATCCATTATGACAACTACTTGGCAAATTTTCAGTGTCCTACCTATCATACAATTGGCTGGACAACAAAAAATCTTTAAAGTCATTTTTCTCAGTTTCACACTCTGGTAAGTCACGGTCTTTTGCCTTTGTAGTGCAGAATTGTTTTAATATATTCGCAATTTTCTTTAACTTGTTTTCTGTGTTTCTTGTTAAGGACAGTTACCAATATTACATTAGTTTTCACAGCCCTCTGGCAATCCCTCCATGCAATCATTGTTTGCTTGTGCCCGTCAGATGTTGAATGTAAATCCACACGTGTTAGGTTTTAGCATTTCTCACCATTTTGATGATATGGGGTTGTCTTCACCCTCAATTGAGGGATCCCTGTGGTGACAGTCCGATGGTCAGCCCTCTCTTCTTTGAACAAAGTGAGGTAGAGGCTGGATAAATTTTCACCAGGATGATCAGTTACCTTCTATCTTTGGCTCCAGACAAATCCCATCCAAGTTTGTTGTGGAAAAAGAGGAAAAAATGCTCTTTAGTGATGAGGGAAAAAACCCTAGAAGCCCAGCCTTTGTAAGAGCTTGTATTTCTTGCAAGAAAGGTTCCAATTTCACACAATGTGAGGCAGACTGACAGAATGGAACAAAATGAACTTGGTGCACCTATATGCAAAGAAAAGGGAGTTGGCTGAGGTGGCAGAAGAGGGTGCAAGGCCCAGTCATGAATCGGCTGAAACTTGTAAGAGTTTTTTGATCATCTTAGCAACTTGAAATAAGTGAGTCTGTAAATAAATCACTTCTATTGCACTAATCCCTTATTCCCTTTGTCTGTGTTCATGCTATGAACAGATGGCAGTGCCCACACTTATGGCAAGCAAGGTGAGCTCTGAGAAGTATTCCCTCAAGGTTCCATTATATTCTACCTTGAACTTCCGTAATTTTCTACCTTGAACATTCTACGCTCAATGTTAAACATTACACAAGCACTATGATTTACAATGTGCAGAATATAATACAGAAATAACATTTTCATTCACATTCACTCGCATTTTGTTTTTCTCATTAACTCCAGCATGTCAAACCAGGAGAGGCCTCTGTTCCGGACTCATCTGCCTGTTTTCTATACTTGAATTAAACCTAAGCATAAACTAATTCTCAATGGTAAATCATCATTGACACTGCAATTAAGCCCAAGACTCGACTTAATCTCTGTGTGGGAAGTTGGCCCTTAATCTGTAAAATAAAGTATACTACTAACCTTCTGTGTATTGTATTCAAAGCTTTCATCAGTCAATTTTTCATCAGTGACATATTTCTGCATCTGGACATATGAACATAAATTTAACATTGTTTATGTTTTTGATGCTGTACATAATTTCAAGTATGCTCAAGCATAATCAATGACTTGTTTTGAGAGGAATATTCCACTTTCAAGTGTATGATCCATTTAAAATCTAGGAGCCATCGGCATAATGTCATTCTGGTGCCATCTTATTCCTGGTGCTATGGGCATAAAACAAATCGGGTGACATTGCAGAGACACCTACAATTAGAAGATGAAACATGATCAGGAAAAACTAATGAAACAAAACACAGCATCTGTATATGCAGTTCATGCAAACTGAAACCTTGCCCGACTTAAGATTTTTCTTCACTGCACTGCATTGGCTTGTATTTCTGTATTCCTATTTAGATTACTCACTCACAGGATGTTTGGAGCTTGAAAAGTTAAAGAAAGTTATCAATAGCATTAGAGTGGTTTACATGCGGGAGCGCACTAACAACGTCTTTGGTCTCAGATGCTGAACAGCAGAGTGCTATTATGTGCTCTCAGGCACAACCAGCCAAAACACAATGAGGTTCTCTTGAATTTTTTCAGATGGGTACTGTTTTCTGCTTTACAACTTAAGCATTTTAGAGCAATTTATAAACATACAGTCATGGCCAAAAATATTGGCACCCCTGCATTTATGTCAGAAAACATATCACTTCTCACAGAAAACTGCAGCAATTACAAATGCTTTGGTATTGTTATGTTTATTTCTTTTGTTGGCACTGGAAAAACACAAAGAAACAGAGAAAAAAATCTAAAAAATCTAACCTGAACAAAATTGTTGGCACCTTATCAGAATTAGAAGAAAGAATTGTATTTCAAGAATGTGGTGCTCCTTTAATTTGTAATTAAACTCACCTGCAGCAAGTGCTGGTAATATGGAAAGTCCCACTTGCAACCAGTTAACATGGAAAAATGTTGACTCAATCTTGTTTTTGAGTGTCTGTGTGTACTACACTGAGCTTGGAGAAAAGAAAGAAGTGAAAAGAATTTTGGATTTGAGAACCAAAATTATAGAAAAGCATGGACAGTCCCAAGGCTCAAGTCCATCTCCAGAGCTCTTAATGTTCCTGTGCCCAATGTTCAAGCCCATGGGACTAATCTCTCTGGATGTGGACAAAAGAGAAAGATTGAAGAAATATTATCACAAAGCATTGTTCAAATGGTGGATAAAGAACTGTGATGAACTTCCAAACAAATTCAAGCTGACCTGCAGGCACAGGGTTCAACTGTGTCAGCTTGCACTATCCGTCACCATCTACTTGAAAAAGGGAAGCTATGGCAGGAGACCCAGAGGACCCCCTGCTGACACAGAAACCTAAAAGAGCTCAATTGGAGTTTGCTAAAACTTACCTGTGGAAGCCACAGTTCTTCTGGACAGATGTCACAAAAACTAAGCTTTTGGTAAAGCACATCAATCTACCATAAACAAAAAGAAGCCTTCAAGGAAAAGAACACGGTCTCTACAATCAAACATGGAGGACGATCACTGATGTTTTGGGGTTGCTTTGCTGCTTCAGGCACTAGATGTCTTGACTGTTTGCATGGTATTATGAAATCTGAAGACTACCAAAAAGCTGTGTCTTACAACAATGACCCAAAGCAAACTTCAAAAACCACACAGAAATGGTTTGAGACAAAGTACTGGAGAGTTTTGAAGTGGCCAGCAATGGGTCCGGATGTAAATCACATAGAGCGCCTGTGGAGAGATCTACAAACAGCAGCTGGGAAAAGGAACCCCTCAAATCTAAGAGACCTATGGCAGATGGCAAAGGAATAGTGGTCCAAAATCCAAGTAGAGAGATGTAAAAGACTCATTGATTGTTACAGAAAGTGGTTGCAATAAGTTATTTCTTCCAAATGGTGTGCTAACAAGTATTAAGTTAAGGGTGCCAATAATTTTGTGCATGCAAGATTTGTATGGATTTTTTTCTGCTTTTGTTTTTATCCCTCTGCTTTTTGTGTTATTCCAGCCTCAAAAAAAACATTATAATACCTACTAATAATAATAATAATAACTAAACAAACAAACCACCGTGCCACCTCTGCCCTGCGTCCAACGCTCTGGCTCACCAGCCTACTAGAGGGATGTGCCCCCCTCGTCCATGTGCTGGTTTGTTTGTTTGGTCAGGGTGCCTAGCAATGCACCTGCACAGGATGAGCCTCTGTGCTCAGTGCTGATTGCATTGCTAAGCACCCACTCATTCAGCTCAGCCGTCTCTCCTTTTATGTCGATTAATTTGAGTTTAGCTCCATGTTTAGTTTGGTTGTGTGTTTTCAGTAGTCTGTGTGTGTCTTCTTCTCTGTATTTAAGCCAGCGGCTCTAGCAGTCTGGCGTGGGATCTCCATCATAACAAGCCTTCAGCTTCCTCTCAGGATTAACCTTCACCTGTGCTGTCCATCTATTCCTCTGTTAAAGCTCTCTGGGATCTGGCTCTCTGTCTCGTGTTGACCTCTGTCTGTCGTTGGTCTTTGCCAGTGGACTTTGATTGTGCGCTTTCTTCCCTTTGTTCTTCTAGCACTGACCGGCAAGGTGATTAGACCTGGTCTGACTCATTGTGGCTATCACGCGGCATGAAGCCACAGGCTTTGGCCTCTCTTTTTCAAGACTCCTTCTTAGGAGTGAAACGCATCAGGTTCACTCTCACTACAGAGTGACGTCTTTGCATCCGAAGCTGAGCGTTACCCTCTGTCCCAAGTCAGAACTTAGTGAGAGGCTTCCAGAGTTTAAGTTAAGAATATAGTCATTTAGATGTCTATTTTGAAAATAGAATGAATATGAAGAGGTCTGTAATCCTGTAGTATTTAAAAGTTAAGTGTGCGCTGACTCCAGAAAGGTTTGGCCAAAATGTGCTTAATCGAATTCATGAAATGTAAAAGTATCAGAAAGAACAAGATCATATATTACATATTGCAGCATTAACTTTATTGGTATTTTGACTTGTGTTGACATTCCAACCTGATCTCACACGTTGTCCTAGCACGAAGAGAGAAGCGTTGTCCTAGCACGAAAAAAAGCCCTAAATCATGATCGGAGCATGTATTTTGATTAAATTGTATTTCGTGATGGCTGCACGAAAACTCGGGAGACTGGGCTCTGACATTCACATTTCATCAAATTCCCATATAAACATGTATATGTAAAAGGGACTTTTAGTTTACATTTTGCAGTGTAGGGGGCCTAAACCTTTAGACAGCACAGTTCCTGCATTTTTTGACCTGCAAGTCAGTCAACGATTTGTGTCAGAATCAAAGGAAAAGGCCTTGTGATTCTCTACAATAAACATTCAAATTAATTAGGCAGTGTTGTGAAGTGAGCAGCCAAATTCAGAAGCCAGCACTCTTTAATGACCTTTGTGGTTGCTTACACCACCAATGACCTGGACATATTTCAGTTATTGCTGCCAACACCAGGTGCTTTGGGACAAACGTTTAGAGTCACCAAGTAAATTAAAGGTCTTAGGAGACACAACTTATTCTTTCTCTTCATTTTCCCTCTTTACTACTGACCTCTATGATTTACTAACACAAACATCCAGCATGTAATTAAGTCATTGCTGCCAAGAGCGGCTATGGCACTAATGTATATTCACAGGTGGGATTTCCATCACAGTTTGCCAAGTGTGAGGAGCTGCAAACAGTTCAGTATGCCCAATCTGACCGATGTCCATCACCAACAGTTTCCATAATGGGCACAATAGGCACATAACAGTGAGAAAGGAAACATGAAGCAACAGAAGAGAGTCTACTGAAACGTTACTGCAGATCAAATTCACTCCTTGATGGCAACAGTATTTCTTTATGGAGGTGGCTTCTTTTAGCTGGATGGTACGCCCTGCCACGCTGCAAAATCAATTAAATTATGTTTTTACATTATACTGTCAAGTGTAAAATGTGATGTGTAAATGAGTAAAAAAGTGTATGTGCATTGTCAAAAGGGAAAATAAACAGAAAGGAAAATGTCTAACAATACCCTGTATCTATTTATCAGTCCCATAGTTCCAGTTCTTGTAAGTTATAACTGAATTTAGGTCTGGTCATTGGCAAGGTGAAAAAACTCAAAATTAGCACAATGTCTTCTAAGGCCCTTGATTTTTGCACATAATAAATTCCACCTTCTCAGAAAGGGCCTAAAATATCTTGGGACTTCGTTATCGTCTTTTCTAATTTGTTGACAGTCAAGTACGTGATAAACATTCATTAGGCTGTGAATTAGCTCCAGGGGGATTCATTATTATTTGACATGTTAATGTCTTAGAGGTCATTAATTGCAGTGCTACTGTTACTCTTGTTCTGTGGAAAAAAGTGGCACAAGGGGCTCATTAAAAGCTTATAATTGCTCATTGTGTTATTATTTGGGTGATCAGGGTGTACTAGGTTAACAGCACCAGTGGGACAACTGTGATGTAAGGATGTTCCTGAGAGTGCCCAGGTTGTGCCACAGCCTGAATTTTTTGTTTTGACAAATAGATAGATGACAATGACTGATTATAACATCACACTCATACACTATGTGGACAATGAGGCTGAAATGATATCAGAATTTAGACTGCGGTGCCTATTTGCAAGAGTACATTTCTTTTAAAGCCATCATGAATGCAGTGGACTATTTTACTATTCACTGATGCATTGATTTGATAGTCTAATTGTGTTTTATTTTTCTTTGATACCAAGAGAATCTGTCCACAAAGCCAGAAGACTTGGAAGAAAGAAATAAAAGCTAGTGTGATATGGAAGTGGCACTGATGGGTGCTGTAAACAAGAGTACTTATGACAGGTTTAGTTTTACCTTTAAGTTGACCTGCTTTTAGCAGAACTTTAGTTACCCTTTATTTTGAAGAAAATAAGCTTTAAAAAAATAAAGGAAAATATACACATTTTTTCCTTGTTTCATTAAAATTATATAATTTTTTTGTGGTTTTAACTTTGCTACAGATCAGGAATTAATTACCATCCTTTTATAGATAGCATTTAACACAATATTCATAACAGTTTACATGCAAATAAGCTACAATGAGCATCTAAATATACTTATCATTATTTTATATCATATTGGATGAAAATGGATGTTCAGAAGGGGAAAACAATGCTGTTTAAGGTTCAAGTGAAATAAGTAAAAATGAATGAAGCATACTGAGCTACTTTATGAAGGTTTGTGGAAAGCACAATGTTTGCCTTCTCTTCAATTTTCTATGGTTTGTGGTTTTATTTGGTTAGCATCTTTATATCCTTCTGTTACAGAGATTAAGATTTGGTGACATGGAAGGAAAGAGGCACTAACAGGTTAACCTTGCAACAGGCCTTGTTCATTGCAACTAGAAAGATAAACTGCTGCATTGGCTTATCCACTTCTAAAGTGTTACTTTATGCGTTAGCTGAGATAACCATGTGGTCAAAAAAAACACTCAAAGACGTGACTGTGTATCAGTATGCTTCAATGTCACTTCTTTGTTTCACTTGAACCTTCAATGTCACTTCTTTTTTCACTTGAACAGCAACATTTTTCCCCACAAAAAATACATTTTCATCCAACATCATATGAAACGCTGATAGGTATAAAAGTCAGGAATCACTTTCAGTAAAAAAAAAAAAAAAATCATACCTTATAGGTTTCTATGTATTTGTGGAAAGCTGTAAAAGGCATAATAATAATAATAATAATAACACTAATAATAATAATAATAATAATTAGGGCTGAAACGATTATTAGAGTAATCCGAATCATTCGTTTACAAAAATGTTTGAGGCTTCTTTTAATTTATGTAACATCTATTTAAAATGTATCTGCTATCGGATCACTCCCGCTTTGTAGATTACTGCACAGCTTCGGTATCATTGTTTTAAGATCCCAGTGTGCATAAAAGGCAGAAAATGTCTAAAGTTTCCAGTGGTGTGTGTGTGTGTATTCTTCTATCGATTATGGGGAGTGGATTCTTTCACGAAAGATTCAAGATTCAACAGCGCTGGGTGAACTAATTATTTACGTTCAATGTGGGGGGTCCAAACGAATAATTATGAAATGTGAGGGGGACACGTCCCCCTCTGATTGAATGGCGACGACGCCCATGCTCACTAGTGAGTTAACTTAATGTTTTGGACGATCATTAAACTATCTCTTACAACATCAGACGAGAGACGACTGGTCCGAAAAATTTCAGTATGGAGTTTGGCGAGTGCCTTCTCCGCACGGAGTGCGGCATGTTTAGTTCAGCCCCTCTCTCCGTCACTAGTACTAGCGTAAAGTTTACTTGTGTGAAGTGTACGTGTGGTAACCCGGGGTCAAAGGCCCCAACAGTATTTATTTTGGTTGACAGCTAAGTTTGTTTTTACCCCTTTGGATCTCTCGGACACAATGCAATGACACAGAACCAACCGCCATAAAAGCTGATTTTCAATATACCTTTTATTGAATGGTTTCTGTTCTTGAGAGTGCCCACCAGCGATGCCTCTTCACCGACTCTTCCTCTGGCCTTGCTTCACCTTCAATACTCACCCCCCATTGCTGGTCTACCGGCAGGCAGGGCTGGTGCCCAAACAAGACCCAAAACGACGACAGGCCAGTGGGGAGAGCAGTTGTAAGCCTGGACCAGTTCATGGAGATGCGTTCTCCATCAACTCTGTTCCCCAATGGGCAGCTTGTTCAGCAGCCGCAACACCGTCTGATTCCAACATTCACATGCCCCATTCACCTGGCGTCGATATGGGGTCATTGTCAGCTTGGTGCACCCATCCAGCTCACACAACTCTCGAAGCACCTGGGACTCAAACGCTGGGTCTTGATCTGATAGCAGCTTCTCCGGGCAGCCATACCTCCATATCACCTCCTCCCAGATCACTCTGGCCGCCGTCTCTGCCGTTTGGTCCTTGTTGGGCACTGCGAACACAAAGCTCAAGAACAGATCAACAGCTGTTAATAGGTAGGGATATGGGTTCTCTGGCCAGCCCAGCGACAGGAAATCTACTGCAAGCACTTCCCATGGGTATGATGTTGCAAATAGCCCCAAGGGAATAGACTCACCTCCCCCGGAGTGACCCACCAGGCACTCCCTGCAGTCCTGTTGCCACTGTTTGACGTCACTCCACAACCCGGGCCAGTACACCTGCTTCTTCAGAGCCCTCACCATTCAACAACCATGAATGTGCCCAAGGGCTTTGTGATACGCAGCCCAAATACGTTTTCTTTGTTGTAGGGGAACCACAAATCATGAATTTTCTCACCTAGGCATCTCTGCATCAGCCTCTGAAAAGTGGCGGGGGTGTTACACAAGCCAAAGTGCATATGTTCAAATTGGTATATGTCTAGGTGAGTGGCAAAAGCGGTCTTCTCCTTGTCCTCTGAGTGGACCTCCACCTGCCAGTAGCCACTTGCCAGGTCCAAGGTAGAATACCAGGCTGCTCTCTTCAGCCCCATGAGAGATTCCTCAATGTGTGGGATGGGGAATGCATCTTAGATAGATAGATTATACAGATTAAAACTTTATTAATCCCTCAGGAAGATTCCTCTAGGAAATTCAGTTTCTAGCAGCATCAGTACACCAGCATCGTTGAAAAGTTAAAAATTAAAGAAGGTAAGGAATGAAAAAAAATAATAAATAAAAATATAAGAAATACAAATATATAAGAAACTGAAAACGGATAATGAATAAGAAAAAAATAAATATATATACACATATATATGTATATATATGAGTGCGAAGTGTAAAAAGTAGCAGCCGTCATACAGGGACACAGAGTAATGTTGTGGGATGAGAACAGCAGTGTAATGATAAAGAACAGCGTAATGACAGTAATCAGTAATGAGTTATTGGGTGATAGCACAGGTAAGTGATTGTAAGTGATCATTGCACCACAATAGTTATAAGTAATGATTATTGCACTAATTTCACAATCATACGAAGTAATTTTTACACTAAGTAATTTTTTCATGGGTTTCCCAGTCATACCAAAAATAAATCATTATCATTGCACAGATTATAGCAGTTGTGTAGATTATTGCACTAAGTAGACTAGTGCTCCAATTCACAGTCGAGCACAAGGTAATTTTGTATTAATTTCCCTGTAATATCAGTGATAAAAAATTGTTATTGCACGGATGATGGCACAGTTATGTAGGCTATTGCACAGTCACTAATGTGATTGTCCAGTTTGTGTAGTTGGGGTGAATTGCTCCTGCTCCTCTCCGTCCTCCTCTGTCCTCCTGTTCCCCCTCCTGCCCCCCAGCAAGGAGTTGAACAGTTTGATGGTGTGTGAGACAAAGGAGTTTTTAAGTCCGCTGGTTCTAGACTTAAGGAGAAGCATCCTATCACTGAGCAGACTCCTCTGGTTGCTTATGACAGTGTGCAGAGGGTGCCTGACACTGTCCATAACGGCAAGCAATTTGCTCAAAGTCCTCTTTTCTGCCACTGTCACTAGAGTGTCCAGCTTCATGCCGACCACAGAGCCAGCCCTCCTGATCAGTTTTTCCAGCCTGGCTGAGTCCTTTTTTGCAGTGCTGCTCCCCCAGCACACCACACCGAAGAAAAGGACGCTGGCAACCACAGACTGGTAAAACATCCACAGGATTTTCCTGCAGATGTTGAAGGCCTGTAGCCTTCTCAGGAAATACAGCCTGCTCTGGCCCTTTTTATACAGTTGCTGTGTATTGTGTTTCCAGTCCAGTTTATTGTCCACCCACAGATGTGATGCTCTTCATCCTGACGTACTGTGGTCTGTCGGTGAGGTAGTTTGTGATCCAGGCAACCAGGCAGGGGTCCACCCACATCCTGGGGACTGAGGTTGAAGACTTGTTGTAGGAGCACAGGTTTTTAGAAGTCAGGGATTCACCTTATCTGGGCCTGCTGCCTTCCTTGGGCAAAACTTGCTTGTCACAGAATCTCTGTGGCATCCTTAACCCTGGCGTCCCCGACACAGCGAGTGAACAGGCTGTGGCTAAAAAGGGTGACCTGCGAGCCTGTATCCAAAATACATGGGACTGGCCTCCTTGCAGCCAACGCCTCGAGGACAGGGCTCTCCCCCACCAGAACGTCTCTCAGGCCACTAGCCGCTGGTCCTGACTCATCTTCAGGTTGCACCCCCCGACTATTCGCAGCTTCGACTTCTTTCTTTGGGCATTCTCTCGCCATGAGCCCCGGCTCTCGCCATGAAAGCTCTGATCCCCATAGTGGTAAACGGGCAGAAAGGACAGTCAAATGGATGGAGGAGGATGATCCGAGGGTACGAGAGGGAGTGGCAACATGAAGGAGGTTAGATATTGAGGGGCAAGGCTGTGAATGGCCTTGAAGGTTAACAGAATATTTTTTTATTCAAACCAAAACTTAACCAGGAGCCAGTGGAGCTGCTGCAAAACGGGAGTTATATGATGGATAGAAGGAGTTCTGGTAATGATGCGGACATAATAGCTTTATAATGTCAAGAATGAAGGGTACCACCCTATAATGATTTTTTTTTATATACTTTTGACTGACCATTAATAGCTAGGAAGTAATTATTAATCAGAAAGTGAAAATGTATAAATGTTTACAAATCACAGACAATGTTTATTAATATTTATTGCTGTATGTTTAGCAGGTACTCGTTCACTAATAAATAAGAATCAGAACATGTATACAAATCATTGAAGTAAATTCTGAGATGTTTAACTTTCTTATAGTGACACATTGATAAGCTTCATATTTTTTTTGCAAAATGTATATGTGATGATAAAAATTTGCCAACTGCCTAAATAGTGCTGCAGACCATGTACACTCCACTCATTGTTGTGAATGCATTCCCTCACACTTCAGGCAAGACAACGCCCAAATGGACCCTATTTTTCAAAGTAGGTGATTCTTGGCAAAATGAAGTCACAAAACGTATATTTTCTGGCGATAGTCCCATTGCCCTGCACAGTATCAGTTATCCCCAACCCTAAAACATAAGATCAAGCTCATAAAGAAATGATCAAGCCCATAATGAGCTGTGTAGATTGAGTTGAGTCTCAACAGAAATTATTGAGATTGCACAGTGGGTCTACAGAATCATGATTTAAAAAGATTGTGGCGAGCCTGAAGGAGAGAAGACAAAGACACACTGATCTTCAAGCAGAGGCTCTTTATTCCTCAGCTTCACAGCCTCGAAATGCAGATTTCACAGGGTGTACTACACCCCTACCTGGCGTAACTGCAGTACATCACCCAACTCCAACAGTTCTCAGCTTTCTCATCCATCACTATCCTCTGGCAGATAGCACTCCGGACGGTGACGGACGAGAAAGGCTCAAACTACATAAAACAACACATAATAAACACAGATTTCACACAGATTAACACACAAACACATAACCCTCCCTAAATATCCCCCAAAACACAACTAACAGGCCAAACTGGCCGCTCAAACGCCCCGCAAAGGCTCACGGGAGCCTGTGTGACCTGCTGGCTAGTCACAATATTATAAAATTTTATTTAATGCAAGTTAACTTCTCTAACCGCTCAATGCTTTCGCAGTGGAGTCTCTTGATGTTTCTCAGGCTGGCATCTGCCAACCTTCACTGTGGGGGTACTACATGCAGAACCGCAGTATCTCCCTCTCAGCCTGTGTGTTCTAGGTGCACCTCTGTGGTGAAGTTCAGCTCAATTTAATTTATATAGTGCTTTCTAAAACCAATGTTGTCACGCTGCTTTACCGAAACCAGGTCTTCAAGGTTCAAGGTTCACTTTATTTGCCATCAGCATTCTTTATACATGTACAAAGTTGTGATGAGACAACGTTTCCCCATGGCCCCGGTGCAACATATAGTAACACTGAACATAACATTCGACAGGACAAAAGGTGCATACAGGCCACACAACAGTACCAAAGTGACATTTAGTGTAGAGATGGATGTATGGAGATGGAATAGTAGGAATGGATGGAATATAAACCACAGCGTTGATATTGCTCCTTGTGTGTGTTTTCTAAGGCAATTTGTAGCATCTAAGCTGCTTATTAACATAAAGTGCAAGAACATTACAATGCGCAAACAATTACAATAAATAGACTAAAGAATAAATGAACAGCACTCCAGTACTCCAGCATTTTGAAGAATGAAAAGGGTATGTAAACCTTAAAGACTTAAAGACCAATATTGCACATGGTTATCATATTGCACAGGTTATTATATTGCACAGAATGGAATGCAGGTGCGAGGTAGTTTGAGCGTGTGTCTTTGAAGGTTTTTTTTTGTTTTTGTTTTTTTTGATACTGATATTAAGGTGCATTCAGAGTCCTGAGGGCTTGTGGTATGAAGCTGTGACACAGTCTTGTGGAGGCAGAACGGAAACGTTCTGTGAAAAGTGAAAAGAGACTATATTTATGGCTCTGTTGTAGCAGCGGGTCATGAAAATGTCTGTCAGATGAGGTAGGGGCACACCGATAACCTTCTCAGCTGCTCTCACTATTCACTGTAGTGTCTTGCGGTCCGAAGCTTTGCAGTTCCCGTACCAGACAGTGAAGTCAGCAAGCCAAGGGTGACAGAGGCAAGGAAATACTCCCTAAAGCTGGAGAAAGACACCTCCAGAGGAACATGACTCAAAAACTAACAATAGAAGGCCTTTGTGTGCAGACTTAATTACTGTTGAACAGATTGGCTGTCTCTGGCTAACAAAGTAGGTATAGTTAGGAGGTTAGGAGTCAGTAGATGTAGTTTTTTCTGTGTGAGGAGTTGTTTGAGAGCCTCGAGTACACAGCAACAACAAACTCTGCTGTAGCTTTTGAACAGCAGTTACCCTTGGATGACAAAGAAGCACATGGGGAGTCAAAAGCAACTGAACCAGTTGAGGAGACTTGGGCAAGGGGACCCAGTGACTGCAGATTTTTCAGTGAAGAACAGGACACTGAGGCTACAATTTGCACAGGCTCATCAAAATTGGACAACGCAAGACTGGAAATACATTGCCTGGTCTGATGGTTCTCGATTTCAGTTGCGACATTCAGATGGTAGGGTCAGAATTTGGTGTAAACAACATGAAAGTATGGAACCATCCTGCATTGTATCAGGGGTTCAGGCTGGTGGTGGTGGTGTAATGGTGTGGGTGAATATTTTCTTGGCACACTTTGAACTCCGTAGTACAAATTGAGCATCGTTTAAACGCCACAGTCTACCTGAGTATTGTTGCTGACCTTTATGACCACAGTGTACCCATCTTCAGATG
This sequence comes from Alestes dentex, assembly GCA_037576975.1. Taxonomy (NCBI): domain Eukaryota; kingdom Metazoa; phylum Chordata; class Actinopteri; order Characiformes; family Alestidae; genus Alestes; species Alestes dentex. The sequence continues at coordinate 438 of JBBIGA010169477.1, read as the reverse complement.
CCTACTTCCAGCAGGATAATTCACCATGTCACGGCACTAGCAAGGTGTACCTAATTAGGTTCCTGGTAAATGTGTATATATATATATATATATATATATATATATAGTTATTTGTATAGAAAATGTATAGTTATTTTTTATATGGAAATGTAGCTGAACTTACGTTAATATTTATGTCACAAAATTAATAAATGATATTTTTCTTAATAATTTAGCACTTAAATGTATGAAAATGTATATATTGCCACGAAAAAAAGCTGTGATGTCCGGGCGTCCATGGTGAGGTGGAAAATTTTTAATTTTGGTGCGTACCAATTAATTAATGTAGGTACTCATTAGAGTAGTTGAAGCTGAAGTTGAACCCCCCCCCCTTCGCAGACAGAACATAGGACATGAGACATAAAGACATAGAAGACAAAGCAGACAAAGTAGTGCAGC
>JBBIGA010169467.1:0-16630 GCA_037576975.1 Alestes dentex | reverse complement strand
ATGTGTGTGTGTGTGTGTGTGTCAGGTGGTCTAACCAGTGGGTGTGTGTCAGATGGTCTAACCGGTGGGTGTGTGTCAGGTGGTCTAACCAGTATGTGTGTGTGTGTGTGTGTCAGGTGGTCTAACCAGTATGTGTGTGTGTGTGTCAGGTGGTCTAACCAGTGGGTGTGTGTCAGATGGTCTAACCAGTGTGTGTGTGTGTATGTGTGTGTGTGTGTGTGTGTGTGTGTGTCAGATGGTCTAACCAGTGGGTGTGTGTCAGGTGGTCTAACCAGTGGGTGTGTGTGTGTGTGTGTATGTGTGTGTCAGGTGGTCTAACCAGTGGGTGTGTGTAGATGTCATCCTAGAGGCTTCTATGACAGTTCAGGTTGCACTTTCAATCTAGGTTATCAAGAGTCCAGTCTATCAGTTTGTTGTGTGAGAGAGTTGACTTCTCTTAGATAACCTCAGTTTGAAATAAATTAGGAATCCAGTGACCCTAATCTGAGTACCATCTGTCCTGTTAGATATTGTAGGAAAATTGATTGGTGAGGAGAACAAATATGAGGGAATCCAGTTACTCTTCAACTGCATCCAGCAGCCCCTCCTCAACAAACAGGTACTGAGAGAGATTTTCTACCTGCTCAGTACTGCAGTAATACAGTAATACTGCAGATGTGATGGCATCATATTTCTCTCTCTGTCTCTCTCTCTCTCTCTCTCTCTCTGTTTAGATGACCTATGTACTGCTGGATATCGCCGTTCAGGAGCTGTTTCCAGAGCTCCACTAGACCACTGTAAAGAAGATTCAGATGCTCCAGCCGAGGATCTGAACTCTCTGGAGAAATGTTGACATTCCAGTGTTTATTATTGCACTACTGAAATACACTAATAAATATATTTATTCAGCATTTGGGGCTTATTATTGAAGTAAATGCAGTTTCAGGGCCAAAGAAGATAGATACAAAAAACAAACCAGAGACACATAATTCTTTAAAAAGGAAAGGAAACACTTTTTGAGTGTTAGGGATGTTTTTAGCCTTACTTTAGATTTGATGAAATTACACTGATGAAAACCAGTGCGCACAAACTATCTGTATAGTCTGTCATAGTGATAGTGCGTCTGCATTTCCTCTCCTAGACACCTCCTTCCTGCAGGGATAAAAAGTTGTTCCCTGCTTACAGTTCCACTAGAATAGTAACTCAGTCTGTCTTGGATCTGTTGAATCAGATGGGGGCAACCAATATTCTTCATTTTACCAATCATACCAATCTGCATTTTAAGTTTCCTTGCTAAAAAGAAAGGCATCTGTGAGGGAACCCCTCACATTTGCAGTGGAAATGCAGAAATGTTTTAAGTTCCCTTAAAATAGTATCGTGTGTAAAATTGTTTTCCATCTGCTTTTGCTGTCTGGGCATTAGTAATCGTTTTTATGTTCCACTTTTTTTTCCCATTTTGTTAGTTTATTTCTGTTTATTTCAAAATATTCAGATGTTTAGTTAGAATTGTATATATACATTTTGTGTTGGATTAGTTCCTGTAGTTTCATATTATGAACATCAAATTTGTGGCAATTTAATATTGCCCCCATGTACACTATATAGACAAGTGTTAGGATGCCAGACCATTACACCATCAGGGACTTTAATGACATTGCTTTCAAACACTAAGACTTTTATATGGACTTGGTCCTTCCTTTGCAGTTTTAACAGCTTCCACTAATCTTGGAGAGATTTCCACCAGAAATTTGTGCCCATTCATTCTGTAGAGCATTAATGAGCAGTTGATCACAAAAGTGTATATGTTATCAGTACTGTTTACTAATTGGTACTGGCTCAGCCATGAAAGTAAATATTTTTGATGACCCCTAGAATCGAGGTACATTAGGGTCTGCTTGCCCCAGACCTAGTTTAGGCGCGCCATCGTTTCCAATGGTAATCTCGATTGACGCGGACATTTAGTCTAAAACTAGACTTAGTTCACATGTAGAAAACCTGCGCTTTGAGTTTGAGAGAGGAACCCGCTATCTGCTCAGGCTTGTACAGACATACTAACATACAAATGGAAGGAAGAGCTTTATTCGATATCTGATGTGAAAATTTCAGTGGTGAGATTTCACTTGTCCCCGAAATGTCGCTTAAAAAAAGCTGGCAGCAGCTCTCTGGTGGCCTGATGGCCTTCAGGAAATCGGAACATTTCCATTTCAGCCACTTGCATTTGCATTGGAAATGCAGCATATTGGACAATGCAGATATTGTCCTCTTATAATCGAGGCAGTGTCTGGTGTGCACACAAAAAAAAGCACTTACCATGGTCCACAGTGACGGACTGGGAAACGAGTGAAAGTCGGCAGTTCTTATCTTGAGCCACTTTAGCACTTCATAGAACATTTAGGTAAACCATCTGTCAAGTGCAGTCAAGACACTGGTTCTTCTTTTAAAAATAATATCTCGTATAAAATCCCTAATTACACCCAGCCTGACTGAAAAGCCGAGGTTCTGCTGAACTCGTAGATCTCTTGGTGGTCTACACACGTAACCAACCGTATAAAAGTTTGGAATAACTTTTATATGAATAAAAATATCAGGGTGGCCAGCAGACTAGAAGGTCATGGGTTCAAATCCCAGAGATCACTGCGCATACACGGTCCTGTCCTTGGGCCAGGGTACTCAACCCCCTACTGTCCCATGTAGTGCTTCTCTGATGGCAGCAAGTGACCCTCGTGGGATAAAAGCATGATCATTTAAGTTTAAGGCCACTTGAATGCAGAAATGGCTTTTTTGCCTGGAAGTCTGGTTTATCTCTATGATGAAATACCTGCTGTTAAGAGTTCTTTTAAAAATCTAATAAAAGGTTCTATATAGCGCTAAAATGCAACTTATACACCCCAAGGAACATTTGTTGGTACCATATAGAACCATTAGTGCTAAGAGTGTAGCGTACTGAATTCATTTTACACCAAACATCCAAAACATCCAAAAACTATTTATTTTCTTGAAAACGCTGATTCCACACTTCTCAACAATGGTGCACAAAATTCTATTCAAAACAAGAAACAATTATAAACAAAATAAAATCAAAAACATATTCTCACTTTTAGGCCCAAATCTTCATAGGTTAAACTTCACTTTTAAAGGGCCCATACGGTGGAATACTACACGTCCCTTCTTTGGTTGAAGAGGTTGAGATGGTTTGAACATTCCTTAGCTACAAAAACAGCTTTTGAAATCAACTGATTTACGCACAGCAGCTGGTTCATTAAGTCTAATGGATGAAATGAGGTTAAGAAATGGTCAAAGAAATTATGGCCAATTTTAGTGAACTGTGATGGACCTGTCCAGGGTCGGCCTATGAACCTGGGATAGGCTCCAGCATGGGCGCCGGAACCATTATATTAAAAATCATTTGTTTCACACACCCCCCCCCACCGTGTCCACCCAGCAATTTTTATGAGGAAACACACAAGACGCTGAGTGTCCCCACCCAAGGGAAAGCCCTACGCTACAGCATCACTCCCCCAACAACGCCCCCCACAACCACTCACAGTTCCAGACCCCTACCCCCCAAAAACATGCTCCTGACACCCCTGGGCTCCAGCACCCCCCAATGGCCCTGGTTAGGATAAGTGGTTTAGAAAATAGACACCACAGACATAAGCTGAGCTTGTGATTATTCGGGGAAGGTCGTGAAACCTAAGATTTGGTCTCATAAGAGAAACGAAATGTCCTACCATTTCCCTCAGAACACTAAGAGTCTGTGGAACATCAAGCTTGATCTAGTGTCGGCAGTGACAAGCAGAGCATGTTTTGTCCTCGAAGCCTGGAACCCAGTGGCCCATGTTCTCTCAGAATTACAATGAATTCTCTCTTCATTCCGCGCCCGTTCTGTCCGGCACGCACCGCCACAAAGGTCCCAGCACAACGGCTAGAGGAAGTCCCGAAGGTACAGCGCCACAGTCTCGAGCACATGCTGGAGCAGTTCCCCATCTGTGCCCTTTCAGAGAACGGGAAATGCCCGCTGACCTTTGTTTAACAAACTGTGTCTACTGATGCCAAACTTAGCAAAACTGGAACAGAAAACAAAAAGCTGCCAGATTACCATTTTGGGGTTGTTATATCTGTAACCATGGTACGGTGAAAACTACCAGCTATAATGGTCATCTGTCTTAGGCCATTATTTTTAGCGCTAAGATACGGCTTCCTAAGATAAACACTCAGCTCTTTGTCAAGAAAAAAAATAGCCCTATATATCATATATACTTTGTTGAAACAGGAATTCCCGCTGTTTTCTTGCCGAAACGGGAAAACAGAAATCCACACTCATTATCATCATAATGACATGACAGTGGTGTCATCAAAATGGTTATAACCTGTAATTACCTGAGGTGTTATATGGTCATCTGAGGATTGCAATTAAGTCTACAACATGTTTTTGGGGTCAGACTCCTTTCACTGTTCTGGCGAAAACCACCGACAATATTGTCAGGAACTTTTGCATCTGCATTTTACACACAACTGCACAGAGTTGTGAAGCCTCAAACAGTGGCTTTGTCTAAACATCCCCATTTCTATTAGTGGGCTAGATACCCAAACTTGCTGTTGGGTATCTACGATCATGAAGAATGTCCTGTCAGCAGTCAGTACTTAAAGAGTCCAGACACAGCCTGACTTGACTTTAAAGAAAGCTAGTCTCACTGGCTCATACACCACGCCCACAGCAGCGCTGCCAGCAGCAGAGCCGTGATGGGGCTCGGGTGTCCGACCGCCGAGCTGAAGATGCGGATACGACCTTCCACGGCTGGGTGAACTCTCTTTCTTTCTGAGATGTAGCTGGCCACCACAGCCATGTCCAGGTCACCTGTGGGCAGATCAAATGTTATGAAGGTGTACACTGACAAACTACTTTCTTATTACTGTCTGAACGCCTTGTCTAGATCAAGTGATTTCTTCTTCTTTTTTTTTAGGGCTATAAAACAAATCCTTGCTTCCTGTGTGTGGGGGCTGATAATGTTTTTGGCACATTGTGGAGCATTTCTTTAGTGAACAGCATACTGCTACTAATTGAGATGTAAACTACTTTATTTTTTCCATAATTGTAATGGAATAAATCAGACATACACACAAAAACGTTTGTGTGATTTCTTTTCTATGAAGTGAAAAAGATGAGTGGTGATTCCAGAATTTGTTTTTTGAGTCAGCATTTTTTTTCTATCTGACATCTATTTCCAGCATCCAGCAAAAATGTCAGTGAGTTTCAACGATCATACGATTGACCATCAAATGTATCAGAGGCTCCAGAGTGGTGCAGCTAAAATGGTTGGGAATATTCGCCCAGTTCCACCCACTAGCTAGGACTCCCCCCACATACAGGACCACCAAAGCCATTCTATCCACCAAGAGAGAGCAGATGGTAGCCTAGTGGTTAGGGCGTTCACCCTGCGATCAGGAAGTTGTGGGTTTGATTCCCAAGACCACTAAGCACCTCTGAGGTACCCTTGAGCAAGATGTCGTGCCCACACACTGCTCCCCGGGTGCTGTGTTCCTGGCTGCCCGCTGCTTCACTTAGTGAATGGTTTAAATACAGAGGAAGAATTTTGTGCTGTTCACACTGTGTGCTGTGGTGTGTTCACGTATAACGTAATTGTGACTTTCACTTTTTCACTTCAAAGCCAAGTGTGCTTTCTTGGACCCCTGGTCACAGACGACCCCTGACACGATCTTTTAGTCTTACGCATTTACGGCAATTTAGTGTTGGAAATATACAGATTTTATAGAAATAAATGCGGAATCACCAAACTTAGAGGACATCCACCCATCTTTTTTACATCATAGCAAATAAACCAATCACAGATATGACACAAAACAATTTCAAGTTGTTTCATGTCATATCTGTGATTTGTAAAGATTTTTTGTCACATGCAAACATACCACACAGTGTGAACAGTGTGAAATTGGTCTCTACATTTAACCCATTCAGAGATGCAGTGGGCAGCCAGGGGAGCAGTTTGTAGGGACGGTAACTTGCTCAAGGTACCACCGGCAGTCCTGGGATTTGAACCCATGACCTTCCAATCACAGGGGCAGATCCCTTACCACCAGACCACCAGCAGCCCCATTTATTTGCTACAATGTAAAAAAGCCCAGTGAACATCTTCAGATGTGATCTTTTCCTTTTTGCCTGGGGTTTTACATTGATGCATATATTCACTGTGTGTGTGTGTGTGTGTGTGTGTGTGTGTTTGTGTACCTTAAGGATAATTTCATGCATGCTGACTCACCACTGTCGTGCTTGAGCTTCTCCTGTTTAATCATGGTGTAGCCGTCGCCCCCGTCCACCAGATAGGACGGCATTGTGACCTTATAGACCTTGTTGGGATCCACAGGCTCATAGCGGGGCACCCTGCACTCCGTACACAAAACATCTGCCTTCCTCACCCGGTTAAGAGCAGGCTTTGACAGGTCATACTCAATCTGAAACCCTGTAAACACACACACACACACACACACACCAGAAGGATAAACAAACGTGCTTATCAGTAGATACAGTGAGATGGGCCTGCCCTTCCTGCGCACAGATCCTTTTGTCTGTGTGAAGGTCGTGAGAACAGAAAACTGTTAGGTCATCCTCCACCAACCGCTGGGTTAAAAACAGGAGCTGTTACTAAACATACATTTATGGCAGGATGCCACTTCCCATAGCTCAGACTGTGGCTTTCTTGCTCACATAATTCCCCATAATTGGTCTTGAGTAATTCTTCTACGTAACTCTCTTAAGCTGAGAACAGTGGCATGCACGGTTGATGGCAAAACCAAAATTCATAAGTTTGCGCACGTATACTTCGGAAGAAATACTGCATTTGTGTGGCTAAAAAGTTCTATTTTATTTATTTATTTGGAAGTTGTTTCATTTATGTAATCACATGTGTTTCCCCTTCCTTACATTCAATACCCATTGAGATTATTCTCCATAATTTGGTGCACGAAAAAAACAATCGCTATAAATGTGCAGTGGTGATGTGCTGCTCCCGCCTCTCCCACTGATCCAGTATTAACCCTGCATAAATACCAATAGCAGCACCGTTTGTCCAGGAGCTTCATATTTCAGTACTGACCCGTCAAGAACCGGTAGGAGTTTAGGTATAGGATTTATACCTTTATAGTATACCTATCCTATAAAGAAGGCGTTACACTGACACATCCAGATCTTGATGCGTACCATTCCTTAACAACTCTAAATAACTTCCGCTGTCTATGTCTGAGTTATAATACATGACTCAGCATTAATATTCTTGCCACACATTCTGACGTCAAGATCTGGCAAAATAAATCCACATGAATTCTGATCTTACTGGTTACACCAGTTAAACCAGTCCAATGATCTAGGTGGAGTCAGACTTGAAACCACCTACAGGTGTGACTTGAATCTGATTGGAAAATGCCAGCTTTTATGAGGCTTTTGCCATTCAGGCTGTAGGATATCTGTCCATCTCAAATCAGACATGCTGAAAAATCATATTTGTGAAGAAAGCCAATGAATAAAACTTCCTAAGAGAATGAGGTGGACATCCAGAGAGGAACTAAGTAACAGAGCTGTCACTTTTAAGAAGTTATCCAGACTTGTGATGTTTAAACTACACAGTCTGCTTTACTTACAGACTGGGGCCTCCCTCACTATACTTTGGTAGATCTTTTCCAATAGCATATACCAAAGTCCTCACAGAAAAGTCTGACTTTGGCAGCACATGCAGGTATTTAAAAATAAGACCACACCTCACACTGATCTATAAAGATGGAGTAAGACAGATCTATAAAGACAGTAAGGCTAATGTTATTCAATCTATTATCCAATGAATTAACTAACCTTTTTGGGGATTTTTTCCCTTTCTTAGTAAGTCAGTCATATTCAATTCCACCGCTTCCACCAATGATGCAGCACCCAGGGAACAGTGCGTGGGGACCTCGCCCAAAAGAACTTTAGTGGTGCTGTTAGCAGTCCTGGGATTTGAACCCACACCCTTCCAATCACAGGAGCAGATCCCTAACCACCAGGTCATCTGCTGCCCCACTAGGGACTGAACTCTCGCTCTCGCAACGATAAGAGCATCTCCTGCCTTCTCCAGTTCTGCTCATTTTATCCACTCAAAACATTTTTTCATCAACTTGAAAATCTGTGCAACAAGCGCTTTCTTCTTTTATGGCCATGCCTCTTCCTACACTTCTTTATTACAGAGCATGTTATTTTCGGACGATTTTTCAGGTTGTTTGGCCTACTGCTAAACATGAGAGGGATTTAACGGCTTTACCAGCAAACCTTTTTACTGAAGGACGGGACTTTTCCTGTAAATAGCAGCCGTGCAAACATGGCTAGACCCACTGTAGCCCATAAAGCTTTGAGAAGGACCTAAAGATGTCAGCTTTTTTTTTTTTTTTTTTTAGCTACTACAGCCTCAAAAAGTGACTGCAGCTTTTGGTTCCAAAGAATGATTTATCCTTCTTCTGCCATGAAAGCATTTTTAGCTACTTTACAACTGTTGCAGCTGTAATGTCTCCTCAAGCCTCAAAGGGCCTTCCAGGCATAATAAAAGGGGCGAGTTCTCAGTCCAAGTACCTGAGACCTGCAGGAATTCTCCAGTGTTCCCTCCGTATCTTCGCACGCTGTGCTCGAAGGCCTGGAGCAGAGTGGAGCCCTTCAGCTGGACCAAGTCAAACGTCCCACCGAACGGCAGCACGGCAATCACATCCTCCATCGTGATGGTACCTGATTTGGTAGAATATCGGCACTGAGGGAAGTTTCACACTGAGTGATTTACAAGGCATACAAGGAGCACGTAGAATCCCCCAAAGGAGAATTCACTCTCAGTGCTCGGATAAGTACATGTTCAAATGACATACTAACTAATCTACTACCCATCTGGAATTTTCAATGCCAATTTCGCCAGTTTACAACAGCTACACTTCATACTGACAGCTCTATCATTCACCTGACGAAGGCCCAGGCTGGGGTGGTCTACAGTTCTGCTTTCTGGTTTTCTACTTATATGGTTTTACATCAGCATGAAATATCCCAGACAAATAATCACCCTACTTGCCACATTAATAAGTCACTTGAACCACAATGACTACATCTCGACTGCACTGATGGAAATACTCATTTTAATGGTACTCATAAAGAAATGCACCCTCACGGTCACGTACCATTTCTGCTACGCTCATCGATGGAAGTTCGAATGCCTCCTCCATTCAAAATACAGGCACTCACATGATTCCACTGGACTTCATCTGGATATTTGATGTTGTTATGAACCTGCATTGAGGGTTACATATAGACATACATAAATATAATCTGGGAAAAAGGAAAAAAAAAAACATGACAAAATAAAAATGAAATGAAAAAAGCAAAAAGAATTAGTCTTGGCGACGTCTCATTATATATCATGGAAACAAAAACTTCGGGGTGAAAAAAAGAGAAAAATATCTGTAATCTATTGATAAATATGGGGACAATAATAATAATAATAATAATAATAATAATAATAATAATAATAACCTATTAAAAAGAGGTTGGTTGTTGAGTAAGTACTAACCATGGCATCACAGATTAAGTTCCCCAGATTACATTCCCGGAAGCGGCACTCTTCAAACGTTCCATTGAGGTACACCAGGGTCTCCCCCACGTACTGGGACGAGTAATTGGCCAGGTTCAACTTCCAGGAATCCACATCCGCCTTAATGCCTGGATCTAGAAGAATAAAGACCATGACGTCTACTAACGTTCCACACTTTTGCCAGTGGGTTCAGAAGAATGTTTTCAGAAAGACATGAAAAAGCGCATGCACACACACTGATAAGCTTTCAGCCTCTTCTCAGAGAGTGGTGGGTTTCATCACTCAATGTGGCTAACAACTACCAGAATAGAACTACCAGTCACGGACCTTGCTTTTTGTGCCACCTCTAGCAGCAGGTGAAAAATAAAAAAAACGAAATACTTGCTAGCACATATGCAAGAAAGTCAATTACCAGCTACTCATTCATAAAAAAAATAAATAAATAAAACTATGATGGCAAACTAGAAACTGCACACAAGATGTACAACACTGCTCAATGTCTCTAAGCACCACAGAGCACCACTCTGTATTTTATTTTGCATTATTTAAATATAGAAAGGCAGTCAAGACTTTACACTAACGTATTATCTCAGCTGATACTTCAAGACAAAAAAACATAAAACAAAGAAAGCAAAGACAAATAATCTGGGCAATGTCTGGTCATATTGTTTGCGGGAGAATCTTCCCATCTACCTTCACATATTTTATCAGTTGAGCCTCAGTATCTCATTGCATAAATATGAAATGTTTTTCACAGGTTCAGGATGATTGTTGAGACCCTGGCGCACACAGCATTCCAGATTATGGCCTGTAAAGACGGGATGTGAAAATGAAACTGAAGTTGAAGTTTCTCACTTAAACTTAAAACATCAAAGAACCTCAAAGCGAACAGTCAGGTTCTGAAGTTGAGAAGTTCTTGGATTGGTCTTGGATCAGGTCTGGATTCTGCATTGCGGTTCACAGCCTGCCTCCCTCTTCGAACAGATTTGACATTGCGTTTTCCGCACTTCAATTTCCACACTTTATTCTCACCCTGTTATCATTTAAAACAGTTTCTGAAAGTCACACTCGTCTTGTTTACTATATATAGCACCAAATAGCACACAGTGCCTAGAATGGCCATCCTCCACTCAGTGTTCCCCCACTCAAGAACATCTAGAACACCCCTTATTGATATTATGTTTTTTGGAGGAGATTAACTCGGTGAACTAGGTTTCCTTCCTAGGCATTTTCTTCTTTTTTGTGTCGTTTGTCCCTCCTGAAACAAAGTCTCTTTTTGTTTGTGAAGGGTACCAAATATAAATAGAAGCCACACAAAGTGTGCTGGAAGGTCTTCATGGAGCACTCACCCTCTGCTATGGAGCTATCTAGAAGAATTGGATTTCCTCCAGCATTTAACACCTTTCCAGCAGAGTCAAAGGTCACTTTGAGGTAGCCGAGGTATTTCCCAAAGGCGTAGGCCTGCACCACCGGGACCTGATACCCATGATCTGACTGTACCATTAACGGGTAGGGCCCAGCTGGCACCTCTGTGGATGGAGGCTCTCCTGTGGACACACACACACACACACACACACACACTGTGAGATAAACAGAAAACAAGCACAAGGCAAATCTCCAGGAATGAAACCATCAACCTCCTCAGTCTTGTGTTAATCATGAGATTGTCACATGTTGTATGAGGAACTCAAGGTGTAGAGCATGTAGGTCACACTCCAACCTATTTTTTCCATGGCCTCTTATACCAAGCCTTCTTCTTCTTCTTGTTATTATTACTCATAAAAATAATATTGCAGTACATCTGTATTATACTTCTTTTCAGTATTACTGATTGATTTATTTATTTATTTATTTCTCTGGTTTACTGCGACACATTACATGTCCAAAAGTTTGTGGACGCCTTCTTTATGTTTCTTATAAAATCAAGGGTGTAAATAGTGGAGTTTATCCCCCCTTTGCTGCAGTAACAGCCTATGGTCTTCTGGAGGATTTACACTAGATGTTGGAACATAGCTGCGAGGATTTGATTGCACTTAGGCAAGAAAACATCAGTGAATTACTGGATTACAAATGCCACGCTAATCCATCCTAAAGGAATTGGATGGAGTTCCATCGCTCTAGATAAATCCAAGTCAAATGCTGGGGGTCTTTCTACCCCTCCAGCTGATGGGTGGCATTGGTTGTGGTCCAGAGCGTCCATTCTATTGATGAGTGATTTTCTGTGGAGATTATACGAGCTGTGTGCGGGCAAATGAACACCCGTGTCAGCAATGTGTGCAATATTAGCAGCGTTCGCTAGTTAGAAGGACTGTCTGAGAACAGATCGTGACATTCCAGCTCCTATCAGCCTCTCCTGGCCTGAATGAGTTTCAAGGACTCTGGAAGCGTATCTACAAAAACCCTCATGGACTTGGTAGGGAAGCCAGCGGCCGAGTTTTCGTTTACAGCTGACTGCTGGACCCACAGAACTTAAATAATGGCTGGCAGAGCATTATATAATGCAAAAATAGACACAAAACGGCTACATTTTCTTGTTTTTGTTTGACTCTGGTTGCCAAGAGCCAGGGCAGTGAGCTCTGTTACTGTAATAATGACACCGCCCAGATATTGTGGTCATGTATTCCTTCCCTTCTTTCTGCCAGGAATGTGAGCCAGCCTCTCTTTAACAAACAGTTTTTTTACAAAAGGTTTCCACTTGTCCCAGATGGTCAGCCAAGACATGCTCATTTACTTTAAAACTGGAGCTGCATTCACAACAAATGATGACATATGATGATAGACCTGTTAGGAATGGACCAATATGGGAATTGTGGGCCAATGCAGACCCTGACATACATATTCACAATCACATTCATATCTGACAATGCCACTACATACATATATAAAACGTAGGAACTGGGACCTATTGATCATTAGTGTAATTTATATTAATATATACTATGTCAGTTTATTCATTTACGTAGAATCTTAACAGTAGACGCAGTAGCAGCAGATAAAACCCATGTGTTTGGGTGGTTACATAGTCTCTAGGAAAGTTTCTGAGTCGGTGAGGGATTTCAAATGATGGCCTCCCAAAGAAAGTTTGGCTCGGTGGTATGAAAAATTTGAATTATTGAGATGTTGGATTTTCTTCTTGTTTTAAGGTAACTGGACCAAGAAGTGTGTTCAGAGAGATGTGCTTATTTGGTTAAGGTGGAATCATGACAAGACCGCTTGCGAAGCTGACTCTGAAGAACTCAACATCACATCGAGTATTTCAAATGTACTGGGTTGGACCTGCATTTACAGGGTCTTTTATCAGTTTTATCCAAAAACAGTCCCTTTCCTTTTTAACATGTTCAATTATTCCCAATTATTTAAACCCATTTTGAAACTATCCAGAGAGTGTGCTTACAGACCTTGTAGTTACAAAGGCACGTGTTATTAAAACAAAGCAGGATGCTGACAGTAGCATAAAACAGAATTGTCCTTGCCAGTGAAGCAGTTACTGCGCTGAAGTCTCTGGTGTGGAAGCTTTTTTCAAAACGAGGAAAAAATATAAACCCACGACACTGCCGGAACAGGGGAAGGGGCCCATCTTAAAGGAAACAGATCTTATCTGATGCACTTGCACTGTTTTTAACATGGCTTATAGGTGGAGTAGAGGAACCGGTTAATAAGTTTTAAACCACTTTTTAGAGTAGCCACAAAATGCACAGCTTTTCTTCAAAAACAGTGATATATTTCTTCTAACCCTCTACTTACACATCTCGTTGCTCACTAGCAGCTCGAGCTGCTAATATGATAACAGATTTCATGTATATATATATATAAAATGAAATTTCCATAGACATGTTGTTCTGTTTTTGAAGATCCTCATTTAACACCTGTGTTCTCATTTAACACATGTACATTCACACTTTATGTACTGTCGATATAAGAATTATCATATCTTGTGCAGCTAGTAACTGATGTATACCATATAAGCACAACCAGGGCGAGAGAAGGGCATGGTGCTCCTCTCTTGCTGAGCGCCAGGTGAGCGGCGTTAAGGGAGGAGCCAGGACTCTTTAAAAACACAGGCTCTCCAGTAGAGAAGAGAGAGAAGGAAAAATACTGGAGACAGAGGACTGGAAAAAGAGAGTGGTGTTTTTGACACTGTGATGATTTTTAGTTAAATAAAAGCTCCGCTGTGCACCAGCTTCAGCGCCCCTGTGTATTTCTGGGTGTGTGGTTAAGCCTCGCAGCCTGTGGGCGGCGGACGTTCCCTGTTTTGTTTTGTTTTTTTGTGTATGTGTGTGTCTGATTTCCATGGCCATTTAGGGTCCAAAGGTAAAAACGTTTTTGGTGCCAGGTATAAACATGCCGTGTAATGGCATACTGCGGCGTTATCAGATGTCAGTGTTGCTACACATATCTAAAGATTATGTAGCACAGCAAACCTTACCGTGCTAAACGTGTGCTGTTGTGTTTTATGGGACCCGTTAATGAGCGATTATATGTGCCTGTCTAGCTTACGCCCTAAAGCGACGTGACACAGCCTCAGCACTAAAACACAAACACACAGGGGTGGCATCTGACCTAGTTTACAGTAAGTCAGGGTGAGTCCTAAACCGAAGTCTTGCGCCACCTTAATTAAGAGCAGGATGGGAATGTGGTTTGAGCACGTCAGTGAAGATTAGGGGTTGTATTTACAGAAAACCTTTGGGTGACTGCTTACCTTGTGTTTGTTACCTACATTGGCCTCGTAACTAAAAAGACTAAAAAAAAAAATTGTCTTCGCTACATCAGGTATTGGTGGAAAATTTCATTCCTTTCCAAACATGTACCATGCGTCAGCAGCATGTACCTGTGTATAAGAAAGTGTTGGTGTGTCCTCCGATGACCACGTCCACTCCCCGCACCCTCTTGGCAATCTCCTTGTCCACGACGAATCCGGAGTGGCCCAGAGCGATGATCTTGTTCACGCCCAGAGTAGTCAGTTTGTCCACCTCTCGCTGCAAGGCCTCGATTTCATCTTCAAAACGCAGGTGCGGCCCTGAAGTCACAAGGCGCTCAGCATTAGATGTAATATCAGCCGTATCCAAACTACCTCTGCTAGCAACTTTTACTGCAAGGGACTGAAGGTACTTGGTTTGGGATTATTCAATTAGTAGAAAAAAGGAAGATTATAGGAATAGTGCAACTGCACATATTCGTGTTGCTAAAAAAGAATGGAAGCAAGTAGTCATATGACAGCATTCGGATAAGACTAATCAGTGACTTCTGGCTTTCATTCACCGTTAACAACAATAGCATTATTGATGGAACTATTCAAAGCCAAAAACTGGCAGAAAAGAAAAGCCTGTCCGGCTGAAGTGTAAGGGTCCTACCAGGAATGGGCTATGTTTGGTGGAGAAATCTCATAACTGAGACTTGGACTTAACAGTCTGCTCTTTCTAGAAAATGATTCCAGTGCAAAATCATATGCTCACGTGCCATAATATATGTATATATAGTGCAAAATTTTCATTCTGGTGGATTCACATCCCACTCACATTGCTGTTACTCTACTACATTGTCTATTTACTGTCTATTTATTGTAGTTTTTCTGTCATCCCTGGAACTCTGTTCAGTGCTGTAACTGCCTCCAGTACAGTAATCATACCTATAGTGCAATACTCATCATTCCAGAAGGTTTACGTCATGTCCACGGTTGCTGTATACTTATGGTTGTCTACTGTCTACTGTCTGTTGTCTATTGTAACCTGCACTCTGTTAAATGTTGCATGTTGCACCGTGGTCCATGAAGAAACGCTGCCTCATCTCACTTTGTACGTGTACATAGGGGACAATAAAGTAACCTTGAACCTTGAACCTTTCTGCTACTATGCTAAGTAGATAAACCCCGAGCTGAACACCGGCAACAACATTATATATCAATGAGTCAGTGAAGATAAGTGTACCTGGGAGAGACAGCGCCGGCGTCTCCTTAGAGGTGTATCCCACTACACCCACTTTTTCAGAGTTGATGCTGAAGATCTTGTAGGCTAAATAAAGGCCGCTAACCTCCGCTGCTAGAGTGCTGTCAGGTTTTATGTTAGCGCTGAGGACGGTGCAGTTCACTTTCTGCAGGAATGGCTTAATCAGACCCTGCACTCCATTGTCAAACTCGTGGTTTCCCAGTGCCTAGAGGAGCAACCGCACACACAGACATACACACAGAGGCAAGATCAGTGGGAGCTGATGTTTGAGTGATTTTAAATCTGGTACAGTGTGAAGTACTGGTGCAATATGAAGCCTTACAAACAGACAGACATGTGTCCCAGAGTTAAAAAACTATAGCGGCAGCCATGCTGAGCGCACCTTGAAGAAGTTTAAATATTTCGTCCACACTGATAGACAAGAGCAGAGGAAAACCCTCAGGGACTTCTAAGCCTTCCGAGAAGGACCTCTCAAAATTAGGCAGGTTTGTGTTTAAACCCTGCAAGGGATGTAATAACACTTTATCTTTATTAAGTTATGGTTGGGATAATACATGATTTTACATGATACTTGACACAATTCATTCATTTATGAAATGCCAAATGAAAAGCAGATTGTTTTATTCTGTGGTCTCTCTGTATATACAACAAAGTTCTCCCATTAGCTAGGCCTTCAAGCACTGGATTGAGTCAGATTAACCACCACAGTACTTACAGTAGGAAGTGATAGGAAGTGAACATTACGTGTTGATTTACATTGGACGGAACCATTTTGTGATGAAAATAATTGTCACTCCGGGCTTAGATTTACCACTGATTTGTCACTGATTGGGAGCCTAACGAGAGAGTGTGCTAGACGGTTCATCAGAATGGTAAGACTCTTTACAAAAGGAGTAACTCTGCTTTTTTTCCCCCAATATTTTACCTGAAACCTGTAACACAAACATATTGACACATTCAACAAACATTAACTCACGTGTGTGTCTACGTGTTAATGTCTCACTCTTTAACAACAGAATTATCTTTCTATCTTTCTATTTTCTCTCTCCCCCCTCCCTCTCTGTCTCTGTCTCTCTCTCTCTCTGTCTCTCTCTGTCTCTCTCT
>JBBIGA010169449.1:0-16630 GCA_037576975.1 Alestes dentex | reverse complement strand
TTCCTGCAAAAATTGTCTCAAGAAAAGGGAACAAGGGGAAAGGGGCAGGTGCTCAAGCCCCCCCCCCCCCACCACCACTCCCCCCTGCACGTGCCTACATATAATATACACACACACACAAAGGAGAGTGAGCACTAAACATATGAACTGCTTTCTGGATCTGAGTGACCTACCATGGACTTTAAGCTTGACTTCACCTGGGTCCACCATCTTGTCACTTGAACATCTTCCTTTTGCTTGAGGGGAGGAGACATTCCAAGTATAAGCGTGTCATTTCCTTATCAAATTGGATAGTGGCACAGCCATGACCCAGAAACAGCGGGAGAGTATTGAAAAACAGAGCTGTCACACATGGTTTTGATGCACACAGTCAGGCTTCATTTCATTCTTTTTCCTCAGTGATAGAGTTGTAACTATCTATTACCATGACTGTAATCCTTCTAACTGACAAGTTTTTTTTTTCTTGAGCCTTGTACCCCTTGTGGCTCTGGAGTGGAGCAAACCAATGATCCCTCTGTATCTGAATGGGTCCCTTCCATGTGGCTCTGAAAGAAAGACTTCTTGTATTTCTGTTAGCCAAGCCCCTTGTGGTCTGGTGACTGTTTAAGTGCCTTTTTTGCTATTAAAGCTCTTAGTGTTTTGTGTAGCTCCTGCATCTGTGTCTTCCTTCCTGAGATGACATGACAAACCTCTGTAACCTCATTATTTATAAGGGTCTTAGGTGAGGCTGGTGGTGACCACTTACAAAATCTATGATGGTAACACACTAAACCAGAACTAGACCAGCATGGAATTCATGCAAATCATTTTTAAGTATTTCAGCTATAATACTTAAAAAAGTGAGTAAATGTACCCTCGGCACTGTCTTTTAAAATTTGAGGTGTCACCTGAACCAAATTTACTGGGGCACTTCTTAAACTTCTGAGGCTATTTCAAACACAGCTTACTTTACAAAGGAGAAAAGAGCAAAACAGGCTATAAGCAAGAGAGAGAGCTGCAGGGAGGGACATGTGTGTCTGAGTGCACAAAATCTAATACATAAAAATCTAATACATAAAAAAACAATCCTGGTCTAATGATGTACATGAAACACTGGCCTAAACCCAATTTGAGCCCATTGATGTACTCCAGCAAGCAAAGCCTGATGATGTATGTGACAATTTACCCAAAAACTGATCCAAGCCCAACGATGTGCATGAAATCTGGCCCCTGAACCAGTTTAGCCTAGTGTGAATGCTCTAACCCAGGGGAGAGCCACTACCTCCCTGGTGGGCCTCCCAGCGTCCAGCACATTTTTGTGATTTTCCCATTCAAAGATACCAGGTTCAACTCATCTGTTAACTGCCAGGTTTAATGAGTGTGTTTGAGGAGGGGTGCTACAAAACAGACACAGACCCTCTAGGAACAGAGTTGGACAACCCCGCTCTGACCTGTTCTTGAAATGAGTGCCAAAATAATGAGGTGATTTGCCATGCTAAGAAAGTTTGAATGAAACAGGCTTACATATTATTTATATCAACATGAGATGAATAAGATATATTTGGTTCTGTTTGACTATGGAATGTAGGGTAGATCAAGAAGGGGTCTCCCTCCCCAAGGATGACTGAGCCCATAAATAAATTGATTAAGTCAATTAACTGTTTTAACCACACCTTCAAAAGAGACGTTTGCCACCCCAGACTTGGCTTTCTTGTTTCTGCCACTACAAAGTTCAGAGCTTGGTCAGAAGGAGAGAAGCCAAATGCACTGAGTTGATCTGCATGATATATTATTGGAAAACCTTACCTCACAGTTATTACTCTCACGGTTTCATTCATAAATGTTCCCATTAATACTTTAAGACTGCTGATAGTGGCTTAAAGGTTTATTGTATATCTCCTGTGTATGAACGAAAACAAAAATGGATGGGGGGGGCTTTGGGAGTCAAAAAATGTTAATTCATGCACATGGTGAATGGATATTAAGCACAGGCTGACACAGAAGGAAGGCAGAGGTAAAGAATGTGGGTGGAAAAACACAGCAGCAGTGAAACGTACACAACTGAAATGCACACACAGACACATGCATGCACACACAAACACACAGTACTTGTACTCCTCCACCTTACAAGACTAATTATCAAGCAGCCAGGAATGTGTATTTGCACACATGTGCAAGGGAGAGAGGGTGAGACCTCACTTGAAAGTGCCAGCCACCCTATTTATTTTCTGGTATTCAATTCAGTTTTATTTATATAGTGCTTTTTACAACTAAGTTGTCTCAAAGCAGCTTTACAGAGTCCAGGTCTGAGCCCCTAGTGAGTAAGCCAAAGGCAACAGAGGCGAGAAAAAACTCCCTCAGTTGGAAGAAGAAACCTCGGGAGGAACCAAGACTCAAAGGGGAACCCATCCTCCTCAAGTGGGCCCAGAGAAAGAAAAAAAGAGTCCTCATGGGGTAGAATAAGAGGAGGCCTTCATGAACAAAATTATTGACAGATAGGTGGTCTATGGTTAATGTCCATGGAGGTAAATTTGTTGACTTGGGTGTATCTTGCTAAAGCAGCCTAGCTAGAAAGGGCAGAACCAAGAGGTATGATGGGCATGAGAGCGCCCTGAGACAACAGCGAACCTCCACTCCACCGTCACAAACCTGAGTGAACATGAGGAGTGGCGCGGCGACAGCAAGATCAAGCATTAGACCTGCCAGTTTGTTTCTAGCAGCTTTCGGACCTAGAAGAAGGACTTCTGTTTTATCTGCATTCAGTAAGAGAAAGTTATGTGACACCCAGTCTTTTATATCTTTAATGCAGTCCCCAGTCCTATTTAATCCAAGTTTATCATCTGGGTTGGCAGAGATATAAAGTTGTGTAACATCTGCGTAGCAGTGGAAGCTGATCCCATGTTTGCGGATAATCATCCCTAATGGCAGCCTATACAAAGTACATAAAAGAGGTCCTAATACAGAACCTTGTGGGACACCATATATTACTTTGGTGGGTGCTGAGGATTCCCCGTTAACTCTTACAAACTGATAGCAGTCGGTCAGATATGATCGATACCAGGATAAGGCAGTTCCTTAAGCTCCTGTAACTACAACAATGTTTTCTAGTCTGTCCAGTAAAACACAGTGGTCAATCATGTCAAATGCCACACTAAGGTCAAGCAGAACCAACAAAGATATAAATCCTTTGTCAGTGGACAGTAAAAGATCATTTACTATCTTTACTAAGGCTGTTCCTGTGCTATGATGAGGCCCAGATTGAAATTTTTCATAAATATGTTTTTTGTGTAGTAACAAACATGACTGATGGGCCATATCTTTCTCTAAAATCTTAGTAAGAAATGGAATATTATAGATAGTTTGATAATTTGAGAGCTCGCATGGATCAAGATTTGATTTTTTTTAACAGAGGTTTAATCTTCTTCTTCTTCTTTCTCTTTCGGGTTTCCCCTTTAGGGGTCGCCACAGCGAATCATCTGTCTCCATTTAGTCCTATCTGCTGCATCCTCAACTCTCCCACCAACTAACTTCATGTCCTCTTTCACCGCATCCATAAATCTCCTTTTTGGTCTTTAACAGAGGTTTAATAACTGCTAATTTAAAGGATAACCAATACTAAGTGAGGCATTTAATACTGATAGCAGATGTCCAATGATTACTGGTAGGACTTCTTTAAGCAAGCTTGTAGGACTAGAGTCTAGTTTACAGGTAGAAAATTAGAGGAGAGAATAATCGCAGAAAGCTCTGTTTGTTGGACTGGATCAAAAGATGTCAGTTTCTCGACTATGGCTGAGCTTTGAACAGTATCTGTGTCTGCTGAGTCGAGCGGTAAATGTGGAGGAGCTGAATTTCTAGATTGAATTTCTTGTCTA
Organism: Alestes dentex; assembly: GCA_037576975.1. NCBI lineage: Eukaryota > Metazoa > Chordata > Actinopteri > Characiformes > Alestidae > Alestes > Alestes dentex. Next base: position 12,779 of record JBBIGA010169449.1, on the reverse strand, counting down.
ATTGTTTCTACTTTATTGTTGAAACAGTCCATAAAAATGTCACTACTATAGTTTGCAGGTACCTGTGGTTCTGCACCTCCATGGCTCCTAGTTAGTTTAGAAATTGTACTAAACAGAAACCTGGGATTATTTTTATTAGATTCAATGAGGATGATAAATAGGCTGAGCGTGCTGTCTCAAAGTCTTTAAGTCTCTAAGGCCGCAGCAGTGAGTAAGACCTGCTACATGTTGGGTGAAGCTACCAGTATCTAGAATTTAAGTAAACGCGGATTTTAGAGGATCCTGTTCTTTTTCACAGTCAATATTAAAATCTCTGGCATACTGCTAAATTTGCTATGAAACAGGTGAAATTTTGTAAGAACTCTGCATATGGCCCTGGTGGCCTGTAGACATTAATTAGGGAGAGAGAGAGATCTTATTTGTATCTAGGTTAGGTATGTTAAGGAACAGAGTTTCAAAGGATGAGAGCTTAAACTCAGTTATCTGTTTAATACTTAAGGAATTTCTATATATGGTCCCTGTGCCTCCCCTCTACCGTTTAGTCTAGGACTATGTATGTAGTTGTAGCCGGGAGGTCCCATTTAGAGCAACAAACTTGTCAGGTCTAATCCAGGTCTCAGTAAGGCAAAAGGTATCAAGATTCTGATCAGTTAATAATTTGTTGATAAGAGCAGCTTTAGGAGCGAGCAATCTAATGTGTAGCAGTCCCAGCTTTAATTTTAGAGCTGAGGTGTTGAGTGTACTGGTAGTATGAGAGAGATTCATTAAATTATTTGAGCACGCTTTTTGAAATGTCCTATTTTTCTGTTTAGTTCGGGTGATAGACACAGTCTTGATATCATAGACCTTAGGGTGAGACCTAGGTGACGACTCAAGACAGCTAGCAGACGGTCAGTTAAGCCAGTTTGTCTGCCTCCTGGCCCCGGCACTGGTTTGTCAGCAGCGATTACCTGAGCTGCGCTGCCAGCTAGCTAACAGACTATGGGCTATGCTGCAGGAGATGAGAGCAGCACCCTCCAGCGAGGAGAGGATACCGTCCTGAGCTAAGAGATTTGCCCTCAAACGTGGACCAATTGTTGATAAACCTTACATTGTTTTCTGAGCACCACTTGGACATCCAGTAATTCAGCGCCCAAAGCCTGCTGCAAACCTCAGGGCCACGCCGTATTGGGATGGGGCCAGAGCATATAACAGCGTTGGACATAGTCTGGGCTAATTTGCACATCTCTTTAACACTAGCTTTAGTGATCTTGCCGCAGACGAATATCATTAACCCCTACACGAAACACTGTCCTCTCATACCTATGACTAGCTTGCAGCTTCAGGTTCCCTGCAATGTCTGGAGTCCTGGCACCTGGTATACACCTAACAGTAGCTGGTGCAGGAGTTATCTTCCCCTAAGGCATCCGGACTGGCTAGCAACACACCTGATTCTCACCTCCTATCCCTAGTTAAAATCCGGGTGCGTTCCTCTAACTCTAAAACCTTCTCCATCAGATACTTAACTGACGTACACTTCACACAAGTAAACTTCTCGCTAGTGCTAGTGATGGAGAGAGGGGCTGAACTAAACATACCGCACTACGCACAGAGAAGGCGCTCACCAAACTCCATACTGAAACTTACCGTTTATCGGACCAGTTGTCTCTCGTCTGTGGGCTGATGACGTTGTAGACGGATGAAAATAGCTTAATAATGGTCAAAAAACGTCAAGTTAACTCACTATTATACTATAATTACCTTTGACTTTAAGTCAGACCTGTCCCTGATTGTGGAACCAGCTAGGCCTGTTGAAAATTCTCTGTTATATTGGGTGATTCAGCAATAGAATTTTTGCATCTCTTGCGGGATGCCCTAGTTCAGTTCACAGCCTACACATCAAGTTTTTTTTTTGTTTGCGCGCATTAGTAAAGCTGACCCTAAAGAGGTAGTTAGAGTAACATAGTTTAAAGCATTTTGGGGCAGCTGGTTGCCTAGCGTTTGCCCTGCGATCAGAAACTCGTGAGTTTGAATCCCAAGACTGCTAATGACGTCTCTGAGGTACCCTTGAGCAAGCTACCATCCCCACACATTGCTCCCCAGGCACTGTGTTCCTGGCTGCCTGCTGCTTCACATGGTGAATGGTTTAAATGCAGAGGAAGAATTTTGTGCTGTTCACACTGTGCTGTGGTCACTTTCACTTTCAGCATAGAGCCTTTCTAGAGAGCCACAGTTTGAAGTGAGTGTTGCTAACCTAGCTTCCATATTTGACAAGTTGATACTTTAGATTAGAGGACCCCAACCACTGAGTCATTTGGTACCAGGCCACACAGAAAGACAGAATAAAAAATATTTTATTGATCAGAGTCTGAAATATCTTTTATTTTGAAAAAACGCTCGTCTCAGTCATGTGATACGGTACATCAAAAATATAACCCACAAGCTAGCAAAAATGAGTAAAAAGAGCTTCTTTGGAAAGGGAAAAAGGCCCTGTCATGTTGGTGTGAGCAAGAAGGACGCAACTGTGGGAGAAGTTTCAGGAACAAAAGAGTTTAACCGAACCTTAGAACCATGGATGAGCTCCATGAGCTCCGAGCGAAACAAGTCTAACAAAGAAGCTTTAGACAAATAACTGAAGTCCTTCCACTCTCCGGTGGGCAGGGGTTTAAGGGACACACTCAGCTGTGTAGCCAAGTCAGTCCTGATGCATTTCGGCTCTCTCTTAAGGAGGCCAGTAGATCAGGCTCTGCATTCTGTGGCAGCCGGAGGGGTTCGACAGCTGACAGGTCAGGCAGCTCAACCAGTCACGTTTGCGGAGACGAGGACAGACACAGAGAGAGAGGGAGACAATCACCGTCCACTGCGATAGTCTTTGGAAGCCTTAGCCTCAGCTTCAGTTCCCCTTTTGCTCAGTCCGTGTTGCGTCTGCCACTCATAGCACGAGCCGAGTAGGAAGGAGAGTGCTGAACAGGAGACGAGGTCCATGCTCGCCCTAGAACAGAGCTAAACTAGATCTCAGGCTCACAGATGAGCAAGCGAGGATTGATGATTGGTGACTGCACGCCAGCCCTCTGGATCTGCTGGCTTTTCTATTATGACACACAAGGGGCTCAACACAAACAACCAATAGGAAAACAGAACCAATGAAATTTAGACAAGACTAAACACAGACACATACACAAGACAGGTGAGCCCATTACTTGGTGCCTAGCAACCCAGCTGACAAACGAACAGGAAACTAAGCTGAGACAGCTGGGCTGCCTAGACACAAAAACACAGATTTCACACAGACAAGACAGGACATGTGTATACTTAGAACTCTGGAACATCTGGGCCACTGTGGGTGTAGCCAAACCTTTATCTATTGTAAGAAGCTATAACAGTTTTGCCTTAAGCTGGCTAGCTAACCTAGGCGAGTCTGACACTACATTTTTTTTCTTTTGGCGAAAGAGTCAAATGGGGATGATAGGGATGCTAGGGATGCTGGGGACATACCCCTGTCACTTTGTTTGCTTAGGGCCAGTTCATCTGCACCACTTTTCAAAAGATGGGTAAAAATGATCCCCACCAGTTTTCGAAATTACCCCTCCCTTCATCAACAAATACGCTTGAGACCCTCCCTCAGTCAACAAATAAAATCAACCCCCTGAGTCCCCAATATGTTTCAAATCAAATTGACGCCCATGATTATAATTAAAAAATGTATAACTTGTGATGACAGCATTACTAGATCATTCCACTGAGCATCAGTTGCTAAGTAACATATTGCTTTATGCTGCAGCTAACCATTACTAAGTTTCTAATTTAGTGATAGGTTTAATTTGTACCATCCGAACTAAAAATGAATTTTGCCCAGCCCTGTTGTGGAGGATTGTGCAGCATCAGAGTGCTGTGTATTGTACAGCTGTGTCATAGAGTATAGCCAGATACTCTGGCATAAGTTCCCTGTTCTTACATCCAGAAATAGAGCCAGTAACAGGGTTAGTCCAAGCATTTGTGGTCAATCTGCTTTCTTCACAGGGCCGAGCAGAGTCCCACTGCTCCTATGGGTATTCACACACACACACACACACATACACACACACACATAGCTTACTCTTCTGAGCTGGGCTTCTGCTGCTCATAAAGGGCTATGAGAGTCTTGATTTCTCTCTACACATTCACACACACAGGCCTTGTCTGAAGCTCTTTGGAGCCATCTGCTGTTTCCAGGTTTGCTATTGCTTTTTAAGCTTGGTGTCCTCATTAGAGGAGAGGGCGTGATTTGATTTCTAAGAAGTGGAACCGCCTGTGTGTGTGTGTATTTGTGTGTGTCTTTCCCGCTGACTCAAATGGTGCCAAAACTGTCTTTGAAGGAATTTATCACCCTTTTCAGAATACTCAATAGAGTCTGAACGCTCTGCTCCAAGGCTATATGCATTTTCCCTATGGTTAAAGTAGCATTTGCCATGCTAGCAGTAAATTGCCATTACACTGTGATTAGTTTTCATCTAAAGAGCATTAGCTATGCTAATATCAGAGGTCTCATTCACTATTTTAAAGGGCCCTGCATGTGTTTTTTACTGAGCAACACTATATGAACAAAAATATGTTAACACTCCGTCAAATTATTGAGATAAAGTGTTTCAGCCAAAAGCTTCAGCTAGAGTGGTATAAAGCATGACAACACTGGGTTCTGAAGTAGTGGAAACATGTCTGCAGTGATGAATCACATTTCTCCTTCTGGCAGTCTGATGGACAAACCAGGGTTTGGTGAATGCCAGAAGAGTGCTGCCTACCTGAGTGCATAATGTCAGCAGTAAAGTTTGGTGGAGGAGGTATAATGGTCTGAGTTCTATAAGTTCCAGTGACTGTTTAAGAGCCCTGAACTCAATGCAACAGAACCCTTTTTAGATTAACTGGAAAGTTGATTATGAGCCAGGCCTTGTCAACCAACATCAGTTCTTGGCCTCACAAATACTGGAGAGCCAGTAAGCACCAGCTTGTGGCATCTCTGGGGGAATACTGGTGGGATATTGCTTATTTTTGGACAAAATCAATATAGAGCACTTTATAGTCAATTTAAAGCCCAGCCAGAAAGAAGCTCATTTTGGCCCTTACACCCCCTTGTATGATCACCACAAATTGAGGTGGAACAAGTTAATTTTTATAACCTACTATCAGATGGACTGATTGTTTAGTGGTGCTAGCATGAAAGCATGACATTGCTTGAGCAGTCCTGAAATGTTGCACGGTGTTGAAGAATTTGAGTCTGTTTTCTAGTTACTAGCCTTTAAATTATGCTGAGCTAATCAGCGATGGTGGGTAGCAAGAGTGTTTTTAAAGGGAAATGTCACAGATTTTTAGACATTTCTTTATAATTCGGTCCTTCACAATGGACTTGGTCTGACAAGGCTGATTATACAGACAGAACATTCTTTTCAGCTGTGGTGAATGGAACCAGGCGTCCTGTATCCAACTCAAATAATGCAATATTATTTACCATCCAAATGCAGCAGTTAACCCACACGTGTCTTCTGAGTGTTTATTTGGAATGTTGATGACGATAAAACAGTGGAAAATCCAAAAATGTGTTTTATTCGGTCAGTGTTTTGCTTCACAACACTATGCACATACCCCTCCAACATGACTGTATTATACAAATACGTTTGCCTTGCACCTTCTTTTCACTTATTTTCACATGAGTGTGTGTTGTTGGGGCTGCACTTCCCCCTTTATTTGACTAAACCGGCAGCCGGTGTTTAACATGCAGCTCACTTCATCTCCCACCAGCTGCCTGTGGTCAGCCTCGGGACACACATATCTACATTTGTGTTTTCAAAAGAACTGCAAAATACAAAGATATGAAAAATAAAAGCATCTAGATTTTTTATATTCTCCCTAAACAATATCTTCCAGCATGTATTACTAAGAAAAAAACAGTAAATATACACAATGTTATGTGAGCCTTTTCCACCCCAGTAGAATGTAGAATCCCCAGTGTGTGTTTTACACCCAGTTCCTGACTCAGTTTGAGAAAATGATTACCTGATTTCTGATGTAGTATTCTGACATAATTACTAGGGATGTGCCAGTGAAATACTCAGTATCAGTATCAGGCCAATATGGGCCAAAATCACTTCATCGGAAATGAGAAAAGTCTGAACTATAACATAAATTCTTAATAACAAATCCTGCCGATAAAGCTGTTACTTCCTACTTGGCACTTTGTGTAAATGCACACACACTGCAATGCCAACATATCCTCTGGTAAAATGCTTCCTCACTGCATTAGCAGTGGACAGTACAGTGTGTGTACATTTCACACACTGACGTAATGTAATTACTTCTCATTGTTTAGCGGAAGAGCAGAGACAAAAATAGGCTCTATGGCCACAGAAGGAGAGGAACCGCCTGAAAGCGGATTGGATTAGATTAGATTAGATTAGATAAAATAAGATAAAATCAGATTAGATTTATTGTCAATTTACACACAATGTGCAAAACATTTAAAATTTAAAATAATGCTAATTATAACAAACACAACAGCAACAGCAATAATAATAGATGAGCAGATGAGATAAAGCTAATGAACCAAAACATATAAATATATGTAAAAATTCATGCTGAGCAACGATTACATTTTTAATTGCGATTAATCGCATTCTTATATGAAAAATTAAATTATTAATTCAAAAGTAGTGTATTGCACACTTTTATTTTTAAAGTACTGCTCTATGAACAATAGTGCAACAACATTTGGTTTGGAAACACTTATAAGGACAAATAAGGAGCAGTGTTCCCTTTAAACACAGTTACACAGCTGCAGTTCAAATATTTTTGTAAATCTCACATATTAATTAACATTAATGTAATCAAATCAAATATAAAACCAAAGCTATTTGCCACTGCAGGGCATTTATGTTTTATCTAGTTTGTTATAGAAAAACAAGTTACCTTCAGAGTCCAGAGCATTGTAGCAGCTGCAAAGGGGTCTAACTTCATATGAAAGTCTATGTATCTGAATGCAGTGTCATTAAAGTGTTGGTCTGGGCAGCGCTCTAGGTCTGGGCTTGACTAGAGCCATAGACACGGAATATATGTCCATGCATAGAGCTATGTGCTACACGCACTCCCGAGCTCAAAAAAGCAACGAGCTTTCAAAATAAAAGGATCAAAAGAAAACCTGCATTAACCCATGGTAAAATAATTGTCATTAAGTAAATAATGCATTAATGCGATAATAACGCATTAGCATGCTCAGTCCTAGTAAAAATGCATTATATTTAATAAGTATAACATTAATAGATAATAATAATAGCTATTCTTTTTTTAATCAATATTGTTATTATTATAATATCATATAATATGATATAACATAAGGTAATATAATAACAGATGCCAATGTGTAAAAAAAAAAAAGATTTGGTTTACAGTACTTAACGTTTGAACTTTTGAGTGCATCGCCTATTCCACAGTATCAAGCAAAGGGCTTTAAACATTTTCTTATGGAGACTCACACTGGTCACACTGGTCATCATTCTCACAACACCACATTCTGCACTCAGGCGCATCTTGCACATTGGGAAGAGAGAATATTTTGGGAAGATTCCGAGCACAGAGTGCACTTTCAGTAAGCTGGTCCACGCTTCTGGGATTTGGGTTGAAAGATAAAAAGGTTACAGAAGGCAAGTTCAAAGTAATGTCTTCAAGTGGTTGCAGGTAAAAAATGCCATTTGAAGAAATGTCTCATGGTGCAGACAAACTGCCAAAGCTCTTTCCAAAAGCTTTAGAACAGAAATACCGCTTTATTCTCCTCATCTCTTTTAGCTGGTATTGCTTTAATCTCTGTGTTGTTTTGTGCTGTCGTCCTCTTCCTTGTTCTATTTTTAGAATAAAGACATGACTTTAAAGTTCTTTCCTTCCCCTCCATGGCCTGTAGAGCTTAGAAGAGAGGACGGCATGTTTTCTCATGACTGGCTAATTCACAATGTCCAGTTTATTATAAACCCTCACTTTGTACAAAGAACAGACTGAGATAGTGAGCCCATCATCTTCCACTGCCCAGCACTGAATTTGCAAATGTTCAGTCTTTGGGCAACAAGCTGGACAATCTCAGAGCAAGAGTTACTTTCCAACGCCAGGTGAGGTACTGCAACATTCTGTGTTTTACTGAGACATGGCTGACCCCCTCATGCCAAATAAAGCAGTAAAGGCTCTTTCTGAACGTTCCACATAGAAAGAATGGCTAATAAATCTAATCACCTCGGGAATATCTGACCATCAAGTGTAGTCCATTCTACCTGCCTCATGAGTTCAGCTCAGTTATCACCATGGCAGTCCACATCCCACCTCATGCACACACTGGCACTGCTTCTCCACTGAATTACATGATGTGTTTGTTATGACTCAAAACAAACACCCAAATGCAGAGACTTTAATAAAGTGAACATCAGACTAGTTATGCTGAATTTTTTTATTGACACACCCCATGTTCAACTAGGGGAGTTAACACACTGGATCACTGTTACACACTATTCAAGCAGGGCTACAAAGCTATTCCACAGGCATTTGAGAGAGATCATACATTTGAGAGATCAGACCATAATGCTTTTTTGCTCATGCTAGAATATGTACAAAATTTTCATCTGGAAGCTCTGGTCATGGAGGAGATTAAGTGCTGGTTTGCCCAATCAGAAGTCACATTACAGGACATGCTCGTTGTTGAAGACTGTGACATGTTCTACTTAGACCACATCAAGTTAGTTGTTAGCTCTGTCAACATGATTACATTATCCCCACAGAAACAGGAAAGACCTTTGCTAACCTGACTCAAGACATCACCTCCTTGCTTGGTACACAACATTTTGGGGGCAGAACGCTGCACCAGATCAGCTCTACTGTCTCTACAGGACGTTTATCCCAGGATATGCAGGTCCAGAGCAACAAGGAACATCAGAGTACCTGAGTAAATGTTTGTTTCAACTGCTGAAACTAGATTAGACTCAGTAAATGCTTCTATCCTCAGGCCATTTAAACAATTTGACACTTAATAACCTCTATACTTAATTGTTTCTAACCTGCTATCTGTTACTTATGTTTATATACTTCAACATCAACTAGCACACTGGACTTAACTTTTTTTGTTACATGTGCACACTTCAGATCTTGTTTACTCTTGTAAATGTTTGTTTACACTTATTTACACTTGTTTATTAGTACAGTTCTAGCCTTAATTCTCGCTTAAATTTGTTGTAATTGTATTGTACAGTCTCATGTACCTTTCAGGGGCACATTTTACTAGACGTTGTACATGTAAAACTGTGTATGTGACAAATAAAGAATCTTGAAATCTAGGAAGCCCAAAATGGATATCAGAGATGTGGTTAAAGGTTTTATTAACTGGTGAGTGAATTATTATTATTATTATTATTAGTAGTAGTAGTAGTAGTAGTAGTAGTAGTAGTAGTAGTATTGTAGTGTAATATATATTGTCTTCTAACTGATGCTATGAAAAGATATAGATTAGATTGCAAAATACTAAAATGTTGGTTTAAGTTATCCAGCTTTACAGATTTTATTCATCTAAGAAATAATACTTTGTGCAATAACTGCCACACCCCTCCCCCCACACCACCACCACCACCACCACCACCACCGTCGCCCCTGTGGACAATCTCTGGTCAGGTGATTCTGAATGACACAGGCCTGGAATCACAGGGGGATGTTTTAGAGGGCATCAGAGAGCTCATTAAGAAGCTCAGCAAACATGCCAAACCGTCCTCGACATCAACAGTATGCATGAGCGGTCTTGCTGAATGTGTCCGACAACTAACAAACAAATGAATTTGTTTATAATGAACAACAGCAAGTTAAAATGATTCATCCATCTCAGATGTCTTCCCATATGCCCTCACCAAATTATATTTGTTGTTTTCTGTGGACAACTACTGTCTGTCCAGTAAAGGCAATCCATTTGTCAGCTGTAGCATTTTTCAATCTAATCCTTAACTGCCATATCTGAAGGGAGGCATTGATTATAACAGCCAATAATTTTCCTTTACACACAAAAAACTCAAACCTGAATAAACAATTGGTATACCTGACTATATGACAGCTGTAAAAATGCCAACATGCCTCTTGCAGTGTTGCTGCTTTGACCTTTGACTAAAGAACTCCTGAAAAAGTTTATCCCAATGGCTTATATTCTATCTATCTGAGTTAATTTTCCGTTTCTGTTCTTTTCCATGTACAGGAAAATCACGAGATGAAGGGGAAAATAAATGTGAAATTCTTTCTCTGCATTTCACTCATACTCCAAATGAAGCAGTGGGAAGCCACCAACAGGGCACCCGGGGAGAAGTGTTTGGGGACAGTACCCTGCTCAAGAGTCCCTCTTTGGTGCCACTAGCAGTCCTGGAATTTAAACCCACAACCTTCTGATCACAGGAGGAACTCCCTAAACACTAGGCCACTAGCCACCCTAAAACAAAAGCTCTGAAAACAAGACCAAAAAACAACATAATAACAAGACATACTGCACTGTGAGTAACATGACCACAGCAGGAGCTGAGAGAATAAATAGAAATTAAAGGGATCCAACCATAATGTGCAAATTAGCCCAAGTATGATTTGTTGAATGATTTGACCACTTCAACAAGTGAAAGAGAACGATGTGGATTTTCTAAATGTTTCATAAGAATGTCAAGATACCATACAATACAACCATGTTAGAGCAATAGAGTAAGACATGTTGTAGCTAATAGTGGTAACATCCTATGGCTGATTTATTAAAAATTTGGTTAATTCCATTAACACACCGGCAAATATTGGACTCTGAATTTTAACTGATGTTGGTGGCCATTTTGTTAAGTGATCCAAATGGAACTGTAACAGAAGCAAGTAAATGTAGCCAAGTAAACACATACCAGCTTTCAAACTTTTAGATTAAAAGTTGCTTGAGATATTGAAATGCGTCACATGCAGCAGTCCTTATGGACGGAATTACACAAAATTTGGCATGCCTCCAAAGACTGTGCTTGTGATGCAGGGCGTGATATTTTGTGAATTTAAACCTTTACATGAAAATATATAAGCATAGGCATGTATTGGCTGCTGAATTATGAATGATGACACATACAGACACTTCTGTCACTGAGGAGCTTTATAAGCTCTCTTCACTCGCAAAGTGAGGTTGTGTTGAATGCCAAGTTGGAGTAGCTCCTCCTCAAGCTAAAAAGAAAAAGAAAGAGGGAGAAGGAGAGAGGGGGAGAGAACTGACATAATTTATCTTTTATACAAAGGTAATATCAGTCTCTTTTCTTACAGAACATTGATGCTGTTTTTGCTGACTGTCCAGTTCACCATTTATTGGTCATTTATCGCTTAAAACAGGTACATAAAGAGCTACAACTATGTACAGATTATATTAAACAGGTACATAAAGAGCTACAACTATGTACAGATTACATTAACTGTATCACACAGTACAACCTAAAAAGTCACTTACCTTTATCAGCACAAGCTTCTCAACATCAGATTCTGATCGTTCCTTGTGAGTTATGACCTTTGCTCTCAGGCCTATTAAGCTAGAGGCCATCCATACATTATCTGTGAAACCCCATAAGAAACCACTGTGAGACGTATTAATATGTAGTTTTTTTAAAGGTCATTTGTCATAGAAAATGACTTCTTTGAAATGAACGAGTATACTGCAGCATGTAAACACTGCTAAACATTCAAAACATAAAATTCACTCTCCAGTCCATTTAGTCCATATATGGACAATAAACAGGACTGCTTGTTTTGTGATTCACTATTCTTATGAAAGTGACCATTCTGTCATACATGAACACAGCATAGCACACAGTGTGAACAACACGAAATTATTCCTCTGCATTTAACCCATTTACCAAGTGAAGCAGCGGGCAAGCAGGAACACAGCGCCTGGGGAGCAGAGTGTGGGGACGATACCTTAGTGGTCTTGGGAATCAAACCCACGACTTTCTGATCGTACAGCGAATGCCCTAACCACTAGGCCACCAGCTGCCCCTAAGACATACCTGCTGACACTAAGACATACCTGCTGACACTAAGACATACCTGCTGACACTAAGACATACCTGCTGGTGAAGATGCAGTAACTGGGGTGGGCAAGGGTTCAGCTGAAAAATTCACTGTATGAAATACACAAAAATTAATAATTGCATTGTATATCTTTTGTAATTTATTCAACTACACCATTTACAATATTATGTCATGGAACAAATCACACACACTATCTTAATTGAGTGTAACAATTACAGGAAAAAATGTTGAATATTACCCCTAGAAGTCACCAATATCCCCAGCTATAGCACAAGCATCATTTTTTTTTTATTCATATTACTCAGCTCATTGAAACCGTATATAATGTTAATAGAAATGAAATGTAATCAGTTATGTAATTTCACACGTCTTTTTAGCTAGGCTGCTACAGCTAGGTCTGTCAGAGTCACATTTGCTCTTTTTAGATTGATATTTTTTACCCTGTAAATTCAAACAAAACAAACACTGTTTCTTAATCATTTTCAAGTAGTGTTGTTTTTGGCGGCCTGTTTTAATTTTAGTTTTGGTCTAGTCTTTGCATCAAGCTGTCATTTTAGTTTTTATTAGTCTTAGTCCAAACTCTTTTAGTCTAGTCAAGTTTTAGTCGACTAAAAGTCTGAGCATTTTAGTCTTATTTTAGTCAGAATTATCCACGAGTATTTTCGTCTAGTTTTAGTCAATGAAAACTGATGACATATTAGTCTAGTTTTAGTCAATGAAAGTTATATTTTTGT
>JBBIGA010169403.1:0-16632 GCA_037576975.1 Alestes dentex | reverse complement strand
GATGTATTTATGTGACGGAGTTTACAATTTAGACATGGTGTAGTTAGGACTCAAAGGATTCGGTTCAATGGAGATCTGAGATTCGTGACTCATGAGTCATTTAATGGATCCAGGTGATTCACCCGGGTGAGTCATGCATCACACAGTTCTAGTTGGGGCAGACCAATGCTTTTGCTTTGTGTTCTTGCTTGCTGTGTCTTGATGTAGGTGGTATCAAAGCTTGAGTATGTCATTGTTTGTATATATATATTTTGTAAATAGGTCAAAGAAATAACACTTGGTAGTTGTGGTTAGTAGGATGTTGACTCCTGGTTTTTGGTGAGTTAGGGAGTTTGGTAAGAACTTGTATTTATGTTTGTTTCTTTTGTGATCAAGTTAGGTAGATCAATGTGGAGTTTAGATAGGAGTGCTTTTGTTAATTATTTTGGCCTGGTCCACTTCTGAAGTTTAAACCACCTTAAAACAAATAAAATACAAAGTAAACCTTTGGGGGTTTTGCTTAATTATTCTTCTGGAGAATATTACGTAGCTTTAACATAATTTGTACCATATTTATCATTGAACTTATCACTATGCTGTTTCATTGAGAATATACTTTTTAATAAATTGATTTTTTAAGTAATCAATAATATGACATACTCCTTTTTTATTTTTTAAAGATAATAAAACCCTACATCATTTTACCTGATAAACTTATAAACATGATGCTTAACAAGTTTAGCGACAATTATCTAAAAAAAGGTTTCTAATAAACCAGCCACTCATTGTATGTTGAAAAATTGATACAGAACACCTATTTAAAATGCCTCTCTGCATCCCTAAGAGACAGATTTGCAATTGCATTAAAGATACTCTCCCAGCTCTCCTGACAGACAACAGAGAAAAGACTCGTGTATATTTCTCTAAAGCATGTCCACAGCTTGTTTATCAGGACAGCTCAAAGCACATTAACCAGGACCACAGTCTCCATCAGTTCTGACACACACACACAGTAAACCTCCGGTTTATTGAGATTCAGCAGTCGCAGCTTCAGTCTCTTGTGGATTTTTTCTGAGAACCCAAGGCCCGGACGTCACAGTCGAAAGACAACACGCGTGTATGATTTACAGTACAGTCTATATAGGGGTAACATTGGTATTTTACATTCTAGCACTGCCTTTACAGTTACATTTTCATACCTTTACATTTTCTTTAAGGGTATTGTATTAAGCTAAGTTTAAAATGAAATTTAAGTGTTTTGGGAGCATATTTGGAGGCATATTTAGGTTTCACACTACAAAAGTAGGCATTATAGACACTTATTACCACATCACATATTCACATTTTTTCACTATATATGTGCTCTTAGAACGTAACTGTATACTGTAAGGTAACTGTTTACTATATTATATATACATACAATACAGTAAACAGTTACCTTACAGTATACAGTATATCTGTATATGTATAGTGAGTTTTCTTTTGAGTGAGTTTTCTTATCTACTCACGTTCCTTTCCCAGAATACCTTAAATTCTCAAACTGTATCGAGTGGCTGCGTGCGTTTCCAATGTATAAACGGATCAAGTGGGTGTGTGCATTTCCCAAGTTTACGGTAGGTCCTTGTGCGTTTCACGCCAACTCCTGTTGAGGAGTTTTCTTATTCATTGACGTTCCTTTTTCAGAATGTCTCATTTCTTCAACTGTATTGAGTGGCTGCGTGCGTTTCCAGTCGTTCCTGGTCTAAGGTGCTTTCTGTTGTTAGCTCTTTCGTGCTAAGCCCAGGTATGTTTTTAATATTTCTTTTATAAAATCGTATCTTGTGCTTTGGTGCATGTCTTCTAACTCGTTTGCGCTTGTAGTGGCTGTGATCCGGTGTGGAGCTCTGGACCAAGGTGCCTAAAGCTACTGGTTGAAGCTGGGCCTCCTACAAGTGCTGCTGTTTTGTTTTGCTGTGTTTTGTTGTATTTTGTTGTTTTGCTTCCCTTGTTTTGTTTTGGGTTTTTTGGGGGGTTTTTTTACTGTTTTGCTTCCCGTTTCTTTTTTCTTACTGTTTTTCTTTCTTTTTTTTTCTTTCTGTTTATTTGGTTTTGTTGTACTTTATTGTTTTGTTTTGTCTTAATTTGGTTTGTTTTGTCAATACTGCTAATTGCTTTGTCTTATTGTTTTGTTTTATTTTGTTTTGTTCTGTTAATATTCTTTTTTGTTAAGTGATTTTCCCATATTGTGTGGTGTGAACAGTCCCTAAAACCCCTTGATGGGAATTCCTGGGCTGCCTAAGTTAAGCCATACACACACACACACACACACACACACACACACACACACACACATATGGCTTTTTTCGACAATTGTTAGCACAAACTGCACTCACATCAAGAGATAAGGTGTGGCGAATATTTCACAGTTTTATGATATTCATTCGCTTCAACATCTGTGTGTAACAGTCTTAATGTTTAAAGTGGAGTGTCACCCGGAGTCTGAGTTGAGTAAAGGGGTAGCTAAGGTGCCTTATATGCACAGCATGGTGGGGCCACAGGACACTCTAATACCATCTCTCAGCTGTCCATCTAATGGGCTTTTAATGCTGTTTAAAAACGGCTGACTTGATGCCAGTGTTTGCTTGGAGTCACCAAATGGGAGACAGCATAAAAACATGTGCAGCAGAAAAAGTCCCCAGGCTTCTTAGGACTAAACAAACACACCAGACGTTCAACCCACCTCACTTCCCCTCAATTTCCTTACTGTGATGGAAGCTTATAGCCCCACTAACTAGCACTATGCAAACTGCCTGCTTCAATTAAACAGATGCCTCAAACCACATTGAGCTGTTAAGTAAAGTGCTTTCTGACACTGTAGGACATAATATTCATGGATATGGACATGCAATGTAAACATATGCAGATCTAAAACAAGTAATTTCTAAAGTAATCTAAACTTATCATTTTCATGTCACACACACGGGTGACGTGGCACGCAAGAGAGATCCTGAGATGAGCGTGTCACAGGATATAAAAGCTCAGGTAAACAGGTGGTCTTTGCTCAGTCTTCACCCTCAACCTGCTAGTCTTCTCATCCTGGGACCGTGAGTACGAACAATGGGCTCCTGATGAATACATTAGCAAGGGGCTTCGCCAGGGGACCATCCGCCCCTCGACTTCTCCTGCGGCCGCGGGGTTCTTTTTTGTAATGAAGAAAGACGTGGGTGTCCGTCCCTGTGTGGACTATCGGGGGCTAAATCAGATAACTGTGAAGAATAAGCAACCGCTTCCACTCACGAATTTCGCCCTGGATGCCCTCTCTGGTGCTTCAATTTTCACAAAGTTGGACCTATGTAGCGCTTATAATTTGGTATGCATCAGGGAGTAACAGACTCAAGGGGCTTCAGTTGTGAAAAATATCATATTCAGTGTATTAAATATGATGTTCGTATTCATTAAATCATAATGATTTCATGGAAATGGGTTATTATGTAGTGTTGTTATGAGCATTTAATTAATTCATTTAAAAATATTTTTAAAATTTCTTCCATGGCTTGGAATGTGGCAGATCAGATTATATGTAAAATGAGATTAATCTATATTTATCTAGGTGGCATCAGAGTTGCATGGACAAATTCTCATGGTCTCAGATGTGCTAAAAGGGGACCAAAAACTGAGAACTGCACCTTCTTTAAAGAGTGCCTGCATTGAGAAAAAAGGCCATTTGCAGCTGGTTTCTTTCCAGAGTTCATTTAAAAGAACTATGTGAAAACACCCAAATAACCCCTCACTTTAAAACAAGAGACTTATAGCTCCTAAAACTCTAAGGTTTTGTTTAAATGATAAAACATGAATGAAACATTACTTTCTTGAACCTCCCATAAAACTAAATTTATCTGGGGTAATGTAAAACCTCCAGCAATTGACTTGAAACTTGTGTGAAAATTATTTGACACTCAAATAGCTGCAACCGCATCAACTTGATGAACTGGATATCTTTTGTCCTATTTCCACTCATCCTTTACTTTCTGAAATGCTGTAATGTGTTGCTGTTGATCAACGTAATACATATTACTCTGACAATAATTAATTTAAGGTCTTCCAGTCTGGTGTCATACATAGTACTGAATTTGCTCTTTATAAAGTTACTAATGATTAAGGATTCATACTCTTTTGCTTTAAGTCTTATCTCATTAACCAAAGGGTTTCTTATCTCAAGGGTTGATTCTTGGTCCTCTGCTATTTATTTCTTCCATCTAGGTCATATCATTTGCAAACATGGCTTACAGTTTGACTGCCATGCTGATGACATCCAGCTTTATATTTCCACCAAATCTATTTCAAATGTCATCTCCCTCTCAAACTGTCTCAGTGAAATAGAATTAAGGGTGTACTCACACTAGGTAGATTGAACCGCGCCTGAGTGTGTTTGACCACCAAAGCGTGTTTCGTTTGACTAGTGTGAGTGCTCCGAACCGTGCTCGGGCACGGTACGTTTGGCCGTTAGTTTGGCCGTTCGTTTGCGACGTTCCAAAACCAATTTTCGTGCCACAAAAGCGATAGACCTTTTTAGCAACAGGCTGTGAGAGGGCTGTGGACCACAGCACATGGCATCAGATGTTAACAATTAACAATGCCTATTACCTAACTAAAATGTTTAATTATCTTAGCGATCCTGGCCAGGAAATTTCACCACCTATGACAGACATGTCAAACTCAAGGCCCATAGGCCACATCTGGGCCGTGATACAATTACAATAACCCCCCGCTTTTCACGGGGGTTACGTTCCAAAAGTATAGTGAAAAGCCGCATTGTTGTGTTTTGGTTTTAAAAAAAGCCTAAAAATGCCTATTTTATAGTGTAAACCCTAAATATGCCCCCAGAACACATTAATTTCATTTTAAACTCAGTTTAATGCATTACCCTTAAAGAAAATGTAAAGGTAAACCCGTATTCGCCTCTTTTAATTGAATTTACAGTAATAAAAATGCACCGGGATTTCGGGCAGCTGGTGGCAGCGCTACGGCAGAGATTTGGCCGGAGAGGGAAGAGACGGCAAGAGATCGGATGGGGCAGAGATGGCGAAAGACAGGCGAGACATGGGGCGTGCTTACCGGAGACCTGCAGAACTGCATGCACCGAGCCTACCCACGTTTCACGCCATCAGTACAAGAGGAGCTGGCACTACACGCATTTCTCCGGGCCCTTTCACCAGAGTGGCTGCAGCAGCATGTATGCCTGACAGCCCCCGCCTCCCTGATGGCAGCGTTGACAGAGGCGGAATGTGCCGAGGCCATCTTAACCACCAAGACCAAGTTGTTTCCACATCGGTGAGTGGCAGCCGGCGGAGTGGACGAAGGTGAGGTTCAAGAGTGGACCACGGTGGCTAGCTCAGGCAGAGTTTGTCCTCGAGTGAAACGCCTCCTCCAACCAAGGGCGTGTTTTTGCTGCGGGCAGCCAGGACACTTAGCATGGCACTGCCCGGCACCAGTGCCAAAGGAAAAGCCACAGCAGCCTTCTGGAAAATGCCCGGCAGGTGGCGCTGTGAGGGCCACGCCGTCCGCTACCTGCCAAGCCCCTCCAAGACACCAGAAACCGCGAGTGGGTCATCTGGGAGATGCCGAAGGACTCTAGGTGGAGTGCATTGTGGAAGGAGTGCGCTGTCGAGCGCTGGTTGACACCAGCTCTACTATCACAATTATCTGGCCAGGCGTGTTGCCATACATGCAGCATCAGACCCCACCCAGCTGGGCAGAGACCAACATGTGGCTCATCACTGTGACCAGCGCGCACGCAAAGATGCGGGGTAAGAAACAGCTGACCATCAGTGTAGACTCTGATGTCTATAAGAGTTTTGTATCTCAGGGTATGGTTGCCTTGGAAGAATTGCATTTAGCCCATGACACGCCAATGGCTGGCCACTTAGGAATTTGGAAAACTCGAGCTAAAATCCTTAGACACTTCTATTGGCCTCATCTACACAGAGATGTTGTAGCCTTTTGTAGATCTTGTCACGTCTGCCAGGTAGTGGGGAAACAATCAGGCCATTCTACCATTGCGTCCAGTGCCTGTAGTGGAGGAGCCGTTCTGTAGGGTAATGATCGACTGTGTGGGCCCTTTAGCCAAGACAAAGAAAGGGAACCAGTACTTGTTAACTATATTTTCATGTCGCTATGCAGTTTCCTGAGGCTGTGCCTCTTAGGATTATTAAGGCAAAGCCCGTACTTGATGCTTTGATTTGCTTCTCCTCTCATTTTGGTCTGCCAAAGCAAATACAGTCTGACAGGGGATCAAATTTTGTGTCTGGTATGTTCCAGGATGTGTTGTGTGAACTCTTCAGCATACCATCCACAGTCCCGGGGCGCAATCCAATGGTACCACCAAACCTTAAAGACAGTGATTAAGGCCTACTCAGTTCAGCATCCAGTGGATCGGGATGTAGCTCTTCAACTCCTGTTTGCACTCAGAGATAGTGAAAGTGAGGCCACGGGTTTCATGCCCTTTGAGCTTGTGTTTGGACATGAAGTCTGTGGACCCTTGAAAATAGTCAAGGAAAGGCTGGTGAAAGAGTCCTGTGAAGGGAATGTGCTTCAGTATGTGGCAACATTTAGAGACCGGTTGGCCACTGCTTGTCAGGTGGCTCATGTGAAACTAAGGGGGCTCAGGTTCGCATGAAGACTCAGTTTGACAAGAAGGCCGTTGAAAGATCTTTTAATCTGGGAGACAGGGTTTTGTTGGCTGTAGATGCATGCGTTGGCTGTAGATAATCCATTTAAGTTGGCTATAAATATATGCAAGGTTGGGGTCGGAGCTGTTTTGTTGTAGGCTGATGCTCAAGGTTACGACCCACCAGTAGCTTACTTCTCCAAGAAGCTTTATAAACACCAGTGGGCATATTCAACTATTGAGAAGGAAGCACTGGCACTTGTTCTGGCATTGCGTCACTTTGAGGTCTATGTGTCTCGCTCTGGGGGGGATGTTATGGTTCTCACAGACCATAATCCTCTCACGTTTGTGGCTAAATTTAAGACTTCGAATGCCAGGGTTTGGAGTATCATTGACGGATAGCAAAGGATTGTTTCTGAGAATAATAGTTACCCATATGTACTGTGCTTTAGAAAGTACAGGAAGTAGAAGGGTAACAGTGATTTTTATTAAAATGTATTTTTGTATTTGTAATTGAAGGTGTAGGAAAATTAATTCACAGGTATTATTTACCAGTGAATTAAACAGGAAATAAGTTATTTAAAAAAAAAAAACATTTTTTTTGGTCTAGATAGATAGATAGATAGATAGATAGATAGACTACAAATCCCACAAAGTACTGCAACATCTGGCACGACGTGAGTGCTCCCCCTTCTCCCTGCTGCAATAATGACACACTCATCATTGGTAAATAGTGCTTACATAACAGGTGACATTGAAGGTAAACCTGTGTGCCTTATTTGCAGAGTTAATGTGGCTGTAATTAAAGAGTATAACATAAGATGGCATGAGACAAAATATCAGGAGAAGCACAAAAACTTGGACACACAGCAGAAGCTAAAGAAGGTTTAAAAAGTGGCGGATGTTACAGTTGAATATATTCACAAAAACCAAATGAAAAGGCTGTTTATATCTGAGAGATTTGCAAATTTTCATCAGCCTGTTCATATTTGAAATATTCCCATTTGTTTGAAGGTATTGTTAAAGAAAAAACACAATTATTTTAAATTGTATTTATTTTAAATTGTATTTAAAAATATTGTAGTCTGTTCAAATCCACATTTCTGTTTAAATCAATGTCAGTTTTAAACTGTTGAATAAATGCTAAACTCGTTCAGCCCACGACTTAGACCCTGTTTTAAATTTGGACCCCTTCTGAGCCCTGATCTAAGATAGTTTCACAGACAGTTTCACTTTCATTACTTTCCCCTAGCATTGCCCTGGGATGGGGAGGGGCATTGCAGGGGTGTTATATACATCCATAAAAATGGACAAAACCATCTCACACAGCTAGTAAACAGGAGCAGCAGTTCAGTCTTTGCCATCTTTGGGCATATGACATCAACTGGGGTATATGGAATTTTTTTTTATTTGATTTGATTTGAAAGCATAAAACACAAAGAAGTAACGTAGCTAATCAGCTTAATCAGGTGTGTTTTAGCTAGAAAAACATTAGAATCCTCTAGATATGTTCCTCTGATTTTGAGGACAATTAAGAACAATGCTTTGTCCTGTCTTCAGAGGCAGACGGACTTCAGTGTTGAAATGCTGTTAAGAAAATGTGCTGCCATCATTGCAGAGAGCTTTTAGCATGATGGCCAGACCACATTTTTACTTTGTTCTCTGAGCTGAGAGAAGCAAAGCCTTTCAGATGCCGCCATGAGACACAGCCATTACCAGCACTTCCCAGGAACCCAAGAAGAAACACCATTGCCAAAACCAAAAACAAATACATAAATAAATAGACACACAAAAAGTGTGCAAACAGCTCTTTACCGAAAACATCATCCTGTGACTCTGTTTCTGTCGTGGTTCGCGTAGCTGCCTCTGACAGGGCCTGAGGAAGAAAGAAAGAGTAAAAACAATGCAAAGTTCATTTCAGTGTTATTCCCTTTCCCAGAAGGGACATTTCAACACCCACATTTACACAATAAAAGGTTGGTAAAGGTACCATTAAACAGACCAGGGTGAAGGTACAATAGAAACGTGTCACAGATATAGATATACAGATACAGTTGATATAAAAAGTGTACACACCCCTGTTAAAAATTGTCAGATTGCGAGGGCATCTCTTGTGCACAGCCCTCTTCAGATCACCCTACAGATTTTCTATTGGATTTAGGTCTGGGCTCTGGCTGGGCCATTCCAAAACTTCAATTTTCTTTTGAAAAAGCCATTCTTTTGTTTATTTGGATGTATGTTAGGGATCATTGTCATGTTGAAAGGTGAAACTCCTCTTCATATTCAGTTTTCTAGCAGATGCCTGAAGATTTGGGGCCAAAGGTGGCTGGTATTTAGAGCTGTTCATAATTCCCTCAACCTTAACTAAAGCCCCAGTTCCAGCTGAAGAAAGCATCCCCACTCACAGTAGGTATGGTGTTGTTTTGGTGTTTTTTTGCGCCAGACATACCTTTTGGAATTGTGGCCAAAAAGTTCAACCTTGGTCTCATCTGAACATAACACATTTTGCCACATGCTTTTGGGAGACTTGATATATTTCTTTAAATTTTAACCGGGCCTGATGTTTTTTTTTTGTATAAAAAGGGCTTTCATCTTACAACCCTGCCCCACAGTCCAGACATACGTGAGATTGCTGTCACATGTAGTACACAACCAGTACTTGCCAGAAACTCCTGCAGTTCCTTTAGTGTTGCTTTAGGTCTCTTGGCAGCCTCCCTGACCAGTTTTCGTCTAGTCTTTTCATCAATGCTGGATGGACATCCAGATCTTGCCAGTGTCACTATCGTCCCATATTTTCTCCACAAGGGTATTTGTACCCTTCTCCTGACTGATACTTGTGTAAGATCTCTGTGAACCATGGCTTTTGTTGTAGCAGGCAACTGAGTAAATGTCAGGGAAATCCTACTTGGACAGCTGAACTTTATTTGGAATCAGAGTCACTTTAATTGATGTCAGGTGTGTACCCAAGAAGACTGAATGCTGTAATTAAATCAAAAGGTGCTTCAGCAAAATTTTAGTTTAAGGGTGTGCACATTTACGCAACCAGCTTATTCTCTGTTTTTTATTTTTTATATTTTTTTCTCTACCAAATTTGTTTGTTTTTCAATTGAACTGTACAGGTTATAGGTCACATTAAAGGTGGGAAAAGTTTTTTGTGGTCTCATTTTTACAGCACAAAAACCTGGTATTTTAACAGGGGTGTGTACACTTTTTATACCAACTGTATAAAGGCATTTGTAACTTATTGAAACAAGTGGGAAATTCTGTTGATTTACACGATTACAAAGATTATAAAGTTTTAACTCACATCACATTTATTTCTGTTAATAAAAGGGGAGGTGTTTCATTATGATTTCAATCTGTTGAAAAGTGCACAGCCTTGTTTTGCCCAAAATAAAATCATAAAAAGGGCAAAAAGGAAACACAAATGCAGAGAAACAAACATAGGCAAAACACACAGCAGACTCAGTGTGACAAATCAGGGAAACTCTTAGCTGGTCAGCTATGTGGACTGAGAGCATGTAGAGCGTGCACCAATAGTGAGGAAATATCATCTGATCAAAAAGCAATTAATAATACGTTTAAATAATGATACGTTTAAATAACTCAAACTTATATGCCTCAGATTGCTCAGTAGATCCCTGGGATGCCTTTTTTTAACAACCTGGACATCCTCTCCCTTTCACAGGACTTTAGAAAGGAACTTGAGTGCCCCATCACACAGGAAGAGATTACTGCTGCAGTTTCACAGATGCAGGCCGGTACATCTCCTGGGCCTGATGGTTTTCCTTCAGAATTTCTTTAAAGAAATTTTCAGTAGAACTTGTCCCCTTTTTGTGTTTAGTGTTTTCAGGCTCAGGTGCACGTCCTTCTTTGTTTAATCAAGCGTGTATCTCCCTGCTACTGAAAAAGGATAAAGATCAATACAACTGTGCCTCTTATAGGCCAATATCATTACTAAATACAGATGTAAAGATACTGGCAAAAGTATTACCCCGCAGACTGGAAAAAGTCCTTCCCTCCATCATATCCCCTGATCAAACTGGATTTGTAAAAAACTGCCATTCATTTTTGAACATTCAGAAGCTGCTTAACATTGTATATTCTTCAAAGCAGGGTAGGTCTGAATGTCTTGTTTCGACGGATGCTGAAAAAGCATTTGATAGAGTTGAATGGAATTACCTTTTCACGGCTCTTGAAAAATGTGGTTTTGGAACCAAACTTCAGTGCTTGGATTAAGTTGCTCTATACAACAACTCTATGATTTGTTTTATCTAATAATCAGTCTTTAGAGTACTTTAAATTGCACCGCGGGACTGGGGTGCAGTGGGGCAAGGCTGAATACAAGGTGTCCTTTATGTGACATACCCCAAAAATTCTCTTTCAGGACTACTTACTTTGCTAAACCATTTTAGCCAGTTTTTCAGGATATAAACTCAAAAAATGAACTTTTTCCAGTAAGGAAGCCTTAGAGGTGAATCAGTCAATGTTCCCACTAAAAATTGTAAAGTATCGCGTTAAGTACTTTTTAAAAAATACTTTTTGTAATTTTATTACTACAGAATTTCAAAAATTATTTAAACTATAGTTTTTACATTTGTATGAGCAAACAAAACCAATTTTATCGAAATGGGCCCTCCTATCTTTATCTTTTATAAGAAGGGTTAATTCGGTAAAAATGACCATACTTCCCAAATTTTTGTTCCTATTTCAGTGCCTCCCGGTTCTTATACCAAAATCTTTTTTTAAAGATCTTGACTCATTAATCATATCTTTTTTTTTTGGAATGGCAAACACCCTCGATTACAGAAGGCATTTCTCCAGAGACCTAGACAGGCAAGGGGTATGGGCTTGCCTACTTTTCAGCAATATCACTGGGCAGCCACTATCCACTGCGTGCTGTACTGGAGGTATTTCCATCTTGATCCTTCATGCCCAGCATGGGCCAAGATGGAGGCCTGTGCGAGTGCACCTGCTTCCCTCCCGGCACTCTTGGGTGCTCCACTCCTTTTGGGTTCTGAGATCCCTAATAGTAATTTAGTAATAAAACACTCTTTGAGAATTTGGATACAATTTAAGAAATACTTTGGGTTGCAAGGTCTTTCAGCTGAGACACCTATAGCTGACAATCATTTCTTTATTCCCTCTAGATCAGACAGCGCTTTTCATACTTGGTATAACAAGGGCCTAAAATGTCTAGGAGATTTATTTGTCGATAATCAATTTGCCAATTTTTCACAGTTGAAAGAATCCGCTGATATTCCCAACACCCATTTTTTCACATTTTTACAAGACATTATGTTCAACAGTTGATACCCCAATTTCCCTACAAGCCCCCACATAATCCTATTGACACAAAAGCAGCAAAGTCCAAACTATTTAACCTCATTGCTAAACTAACATTGCTAAGCCCCTCTGTGGTTGCCATCAAAACAGCATGGGAACAAGACTTAAATCATATCCTTTCTGAGGACATGTGGGACTTAATCCTCGGCCTTATACACGTTTCCTCCATGTGTTCTTGGCATGCACTGCTACAATTTAAAGTGGGTCACCATATTCATTTTCATCGAAAAGCCGTAAGATGCCGCCCAAACGCCCTGCGCCTCCTGGCAACGCACCTAAGCACAAGAGAAGGTGTAAAACACTCGAGGAGAAGGTTGAACTCCTGCATATGCTCTGGGAAGGAAAATGTTATGCCGCTGTAGCACGCCATTATGGCGTCAATGAGAGCACTGTACGGGTTTGGATGGGGTAAGGGGCATGAGAGGGGCATGTGTAGGAGCATGCACGATGTGTGTGTGTGTTGCTGATGAGCAAGTGAGAGGTGAGTGTTGAGCTCAGTCGCTGTCCAATGTCTGCTTTAACCGGCGGGTCGCTGCTCGACGAACAGTAAATTATTGAACTGTAAAAATTATTGATTACCCGTACATTTTACTGTATTTTTATTACTAAAAAATAATTTAATTATTACTGTATTTACCCTGCTTATACCAAAGAAAACAGCAGCGCATACCAAAGAAAACATGCTTGCATTAATTAATTGTGGGAGATGGGATACTGGCTTACATTTACATTTTCCGTAAGGGTAATGTATTAAGCTGAGTTTAAAATGCAATTAACGTGTTTTGGATTCAGTCATTTTTTCTTAGAACCGGACTAATAATTGTTGGCAAAAACTCCAACAAATTCGTGGAAACTGCAGATATTATCCACATTTCTTTTGCTTTTTTCATGGCAATATATAATTATTCATGCATTTTAGTGCTAAATTATTAAGAAAAATATAATTTACTAATTTTGTAACAAATATGAATGTAAATTCAGCTACATTTCCATATAAAATATAACTGTATAAATGTTTTTGTACTGTCGTGAGAACATGGTTATATATATGGGATGGTTATATATGCTGTACTCAGAGCAGAGGCGGACTGTGACTAAAAAACAGCCTGGACTTTCTTCACCAGCTGCACAGAGGTCTGTGTCTCAGCCGAGAAAGACAGGCCGACAGCCGCCGTGCATCGGGCAGTCGTTCTTTTCCAGATTGCACAGATTGCCAGTCCGCCCCTGACTCATCTTGAGTGTTTCTCTTGTTTTTCATTTTGTTCTTCTTAAAGTCCAGTAGTTTTATTATTGTAAATTAAATTAAAAGAGGCTGTTGAGCTCAGTTGCCGTCCAATGTCTGCTTTAACCGGCGGGTCTCTACAATACAGTACTCCTCCTGAAGAACCCTGAATAAGACTGTAAAAATTATTGGTGATTACCCCTGCATTTTACTGCATTTTTATTACTAAAGATTACACTCATTTATTACTGTATTTACCTGTTTATAGAAAGAAAGCGACAGCGCATACCAAAGAAAATGCCTGAATTACAGTACAGTCTGTATGGGCTTACCTTTATATATTCATTAAGGGTAATGTATTAAGTTTAAAATGTTTAAAATGAAATTAAAGTGTTTTGGGAGCATATTTGGGGCATATTTAGGGTCTACACTATAAAAATAGGCATTTTTGGGCTTTTTTTTTTAACCAAAACACAACAACGCGTTTTTTCACAATGCGCGGGTGCTCTTGGAACGTAACCCCCACGAAAAGCGGGGGATTACTGTATATCCAAATGTAGATCCTATTTGTGACAAATGTAAACAAGGTCCTGCTTCTCTTCTTCATATGTACTGGGCTTGTCCTTCTCTGGCAGGGTCTTCGGTGTCATTGTCATGTCAGCTCCGCCTCGGGCATGCCCCCAACACAGCCCCTCCCCTGAGTATTAGGTCACAGCTCTGGGCACGTAGTGTGTGTGCGTGTAGGAGTGCTTGTGTCATCAGGTGCCTGAGCAACCCAGAAGCACACCAGAACCTAAGTAGCTCATTAACAGGGTTGCTAGGTACCTGATGACATGTCCACCTGATAAGTTGAGGAATTGTAATTACTTGTGTTATGTTCTGTGTTGTGTGATTGGGTCTTTTGAGTTCCTAGGTGTGTATTCACCAGCTGTATGTGAAAGCTGAGAAATGTCAGTTCCATGTGACGGAACTCTCATTTCTTGGATACCGGATAGGTTTGAAAATAAGAAAATGTCAATTTTTCTTCTCTTCCATGTTTTGTTTCTCTTTGACACACAAATAAAAAGACCTTGAGACTTTAACACAAAGTTTTTTTGCCCATAAAACCAGTGTTTGGGTGTTTTATAGCAACCATGCAATCACTCCACATTTTCTAATGGAAATGCATCCAGTTCAATTTGACAGTTTATACACACACTAGGCTAGAGGGCAGGTACAATCCAATGACACCCCCTCCCTGAAGTCAGGTCAGCCTGTCATTATTCCAGTGACTTCTGTCTACAAGTGTCTGTTTACATATGTGGGTCTTTTGTAAATACAGTCATGGCCAAAAATATTGGCACCCCTGCATTTATGTCAGAAAATGCACCACTTCTCCCAGAAATTCTCCCATAAAATTCTTGCAATTATAAATGCTTTGGTATTGTCATATTTTTTCTTTTGTTGGCACTGGAAGAACACAAATACAGAGGAAAAATCCCAAATCAGAGATATTCCACACAATGTCAAAAATGGCCTGGACAAAATTATTGGCACCCTCAACTTAATACTCAGTAGTACACCTTTTGGAAGAAAGAACTGATCGTAATCACTTTCTGTAACAATCTTTTACATCTCTCTACTGGAATTTTAGACCACTATTCCTTTGGCAGCTACTCCAGGTCTCTCAGATTTGAAGGGTTCCTTCCCCCACTGCTGTTTATAGATCTCTCCAAGGTTGCCAATATCAGAATCAGAATCAGAATCAGAACCGCGTTTATTGGCCAAGCATGTGAGTGAACACATGCAAAAAATTTGATTCCGGTTTATGGGGTTTCTCAATTACAACAGTCTTAAGCAACAACAATATATAGGCACAACAAACAATGTACTGAACAATATAATATACGATAATGTACAATCTACAGTATGAATACGCAATATGGATTTATATTAGGGGTGTTGAATTAACGCATTCATTTCAATCAATTAATCACAGAAAAAATAACACGGTAAAAATTGCTGATTAATCGCATGTGACTTTAACCTGGTCCGGTGTTCTGTCGAAACATGCTATCCATTGAGATGTACTACCGTGCCCTTCTGCGCATGTGCAGTTCCACAGTCTTGAGATTCAGTGCCACGCTCATAAATCTGTGCTACCTAGTGTTAGGGAAGCTTGGGGAAGTTATATGTGCTGTCTTGCTTTGGACACTGTTTTATCTGTGCTATCTTGCGTTGGAGACTGGTTTATCTGTGCTGTCTTGCAGAATACTATCTGAAGCTGGAAACGTCAGCACTGTCCAGACATCACCACAAGCTGGAAGCATGGTACGATCTGAAGTAGCCTGTGTCCTGCTTCACAGTAGCATTTCTCAGTGTTAGAACCTGACTGTACCAGCTGGCTCAATGTACCTCTAAAGATCTATCCAGGCTCTTCTCGTTTAAATAAAATATATTTTCTCTGGTTTATTTGCATATTATTTGCCTATTTATTTGCCACATTAAAATGCTTCTGACACCCATGCTTGCATGTACATTGTCTAAACTGTACCTTATAGATGGACTTAGTTCTGTCTTTGTTCTTGCTGAAGCATTTTTTTCCTTCAGCATATTAGGTCATATTTTTGATTGCTGTGCCCATTACTGCACATGAACAGTGCAAAAACAGTTATTAAATTCTGTAATGTTGATTATTCATTCACTCATTCACCAAAATTCATTCACATTTTTAAATACTTTTAGAGTAAAAATGTGTGCGGCGATTAATCTAGATTAATTAATCACAGAGCTTGTAATTGATTAGATACTTTTTTTTAATTACGTGACACCCCTAATTTATATATATAAATATTAAGATAAAGGTTATATATATATATATATATCTATATATATATGGGCAATAACGACTTATCCGTCAACAAAGTCGAAGTCGAGTCGATTAGTCGTTTGATGATGTCATCACACGTGTCCAACAATGAGCAACTTTTATTAAAGTTCTGTGTAACATTAACAGTCAAAATGACAATTAAACACAACAAAAACAATGGCTGATACCTTGAATTTTCTGGTGAATTTAAGTACACAACCGAAAGTGTGAACAGCTTAAGCCGCGGCAGCCACTCAGTGTCCTCTGGACTGGATGACTCCTTGCAGTGCTAGCATCCCCCAACATCAGTACTTTAATTGTACTTTAACACCGACTTGCAGATTGTGCAGGTCACCATGCTGTTTGTGTGGTATAGAGTGAAGTATCTCCACACATGTGATGTGTGTCTGTCACCTACTACCTCTGCTGCCATGTCTCTCATCCTGTTGTGGTCAAACCCCCCTCTTGCTGTGGTCAAAACCTCTCTGTCCCTAATAACTATCTACAGGCCTCTAGGGCCATATACAGAGTTCTTACAAGACTTTAGCTGTTTCATAGCAAACGTAGCTGTTCACTGTGACAAAACAATAA
>JBBIGA010169358.1:0-16636 GCA_037576975.1 Alestes dentex | reverse complement strand
TTATAAGATGTCCTATTTACACCGATCAGCCACAACATTAAAACCACAGACAGGACAAGAAACTAACAGTGATTATCTCGTTACAATGTCACCTGTCAAGGTGTGGGACATATTAGACAGCAGGTGAACAGTCAGTTCTTGTAGTAGATGTGTCGGCCGCAGGAAAAATGGGCAAGTGTAATTATCTGAGTCACTCTGACAAGGGCCAAATGGTGATGACTGGATGACCATAAAATGACTAGTCTTGAGGGATGCAGCAATTTGTACCTACCAAAAGTGGTCCAAAGAAGGACAACCGGTGAAAAGTATCCAATTCTTATCTGATTCCACGGAAGAGCTGCTGTAGCACACATTTCTGAGAAAGTTAACCCTGGCTGTGATAGAAATGTGTCAGAAAAGTGCATCACAGCTTGCTGGGTATGTAGCTGCGTAGCGGCAGACCAGTCAGAGTGCCCATGTCCACGGCTGAAAGTGCTCTGAATGGGCATGTGACATCAGAACTGGACCATGCCGCAATGGAAGAAGGTGGACTGGTCTGATGAATCATGTTTTCTTTCACATCACACGGACGGCCAAGTGCGGGTACACCACTTACATAAGGAAGACATGGCATCAGGATTATTGCATTATAAGAAGAAGACAAGCCACCGGAGGAACTGTAATGTTCTGGGAAATGTCATCTAAGAAACTGACATTCATGTGGCTGTTACTTTTACATGTAACACCTAAACCTTGTTGCCGACCAAGCACACCCCTTTGTCACAATGTTTTTCTCTAATGGCAGTGACTCGTTTCAGCAGAATACTGCGCCCTGCCACACCGCAAAAAATGTTCAGATCTCCGTCTCAATCTGATCAAACATCTGTAGGATGTGGTGGAGGCACAGTTTTCAAGACTTAAAGGATCTGCTGTTATTGTCTTGGTGCCAGCACACCTTCAGATTTCTTGAGGAGTCCATGTGTTGTCTGTGTCTTACTAGGAAGGTGGTTTTAATGTTACGGATGATCGCTGCATGCTGATGCTATTGCAGGACTACTACAAGGTCCTGATGGATCAGTTTTAAAAAAATAGATGCAATGTACAGAAACAGTTTGTCATCCATCCCGTCCTGCTTTTTAAATGTATGAAATCTTGCAAACTAAAAAAACCACCAGGACACCTGACTGGATTCAAGAAGTAAGAAGATGAACATCTTGACGTCTGGTGTGTGTAAGGAATCTACACTTTAACATTTCCTAAGCCAACAAAAAGGCAGTCATAAACAGACCCATTTCAGTCTTGGATGAGGCTCCAGATCTTCTTTAGAATAACGCTGGTGGTCAAGCCTTTGCCTTAAATAATTGTTTCTTTGCATTCAGATTTTTTTTTTAAGTTCAGCTGTTCATTTCAGTCATCACAATTTCTCCTCAGGGAAATATGAACATTTGCCTTAACTTTGTCCACCAAAAGGGCCTGCCTACCTCAACAGCCCAGCCTTGAGATGAATGCTGAATTCTGTAGGTGTGGACAAATGGAGTTTTCCTTGGTAGAAAGAGAGAGAGAGAGAGAGAGAGAGAGAGAAAGAGAAAGATAAGGGTATATGTGAGTCACTGCTTGCTAATTCAAATGTGCTTTCCACTGCTTTTTCATTTGCATTTCAAAACCGAAAACCTGACTTTCAAAACTGACTTTAATTGTACTTTTCTATTATGAGCAATTTCACATCCATTTTCTCGAAAATACAGCACTTCTGTTTCTCTTAACGATAAAAAAAAAAAAAAAAAAAAAAACTGAAAAAATAAACTGAACCGTCTAGGTTTAACTGCCAGTTTTTCAAGAACATTGTGAAGAAGAAAAAACATATTTGACACTTTTTTTGCACAGTCAGTTTCAGAGAAAATTACAACATGACAGGACCATTTTGGATTCTGTTATTTATTTAACAAATAAATATTATTCCTTCCCTCAGAAGAGTTGAACCCCATGACTATCCACGCTGAACTGAGTTTTACCTCACGCAGAGGCACAGGGCTCCACGGACGCTCTGACTGTCTCTCAGGAGGAAACTCCCGTCTTTGCCATACTTCTCCAGCATCCTCTCCGTGTCCCCATGGCCCAGGGGACCGTAGTACATACACCCTCGCATTTTCAGCCCAAAGTGAAGAATCATCTGCTGGATCCGAGCAGACTCGTTTTCTCTCGAAGGAGGTGGAAGAAAGGGGCGTGACAGAGAGAGCTGAGTGAACGGGTGGCGGGCAAGATTTACGAGAAAGCCTAATACCACTGACACGAGTTACAGTATTCAAAAACAGGACCTTAAAGAGTGGAACATGCCACACTAACCACACGAAAGGATGAGCATGGCAAAAGCCTCATTTACAGCACTGGACAAGAGTAACATTGACAAAAGTATTGGGACGACTTCCCATTATACCAGCAGGGACTTTGATGACATTGCATTCAAATACTTTAATATGGAGTTAGTCCCCCCTTTATAGCTACAACAGCTTCCACTCTTCTTGCAATGCTTTCCACAAGATTTTGGAGTTTCTGTGTGGAATTTGTGCCCATTCATTCTGTAGAGCATTTATGAGGTTCAGGCACTGGTGTTGGACGAGAAGGCCTGGTTCGCAATCTCCGTTCCAGTTCATCCCAAAGGTGTTGGATGAGGTTGAGGTCAGTGCGGGCCAAACCAGATTCATCCAACCACGTCTTTGTGGAGCTTGCTTTGTGCACTGGGGTACAGTCATGCTGGAATAGAAAAGGTTCTTCCCCAAACTGTATCCGCAAAGTTGGAAGCATGGTGTTGTCCAAAATGTCTTGGTATGCTAAGGCATTAAAACTGTCCTTCACTGAAAGTAAGGGGCCTAGCCCAAACCCTGCAAAACAGGTGTCCCAATACTTTTGTCCACATAGTGTATTCTGGCCCAGGGTCAGGGTCAAAGGGTCAGAGCAGCATCTGCTGGTGGCCTGCTGGGCCTTGTTCATTTGGGAGAGCTGCAGTTGTCCAGTGCATGTGAGACCCTGACTCCATCTGACCAGACTTTCACCAATACAAGTACCTGAGTCTTTTTTTTTTAAGAGACAAGGACAAAAAGGACTGCGTTGAAGGGTGTTGAAGTGTCTCGGCTGCGTGAGACGTGCTGCCACAAGAAAACGTTGCACCCCCTCCCCCTCCTCCCCCCCTGCAAGCCACATATGCACACAAATCAAAACAGAAACTTCTCTCACGAGACTTTTCTTTTCGTCTGACTGATGTGTGGTGCTCAGAATGGATGGGAAAAGTACAGAAGTCCTCCACAGGAAACACCAAGATGTTGGCCAAGGTGCAGAAGCTCATGAGCTCTAGCACAAATTTGACTCTCCTGTATGCACCCTATTTAATGTGAACTGGTGAAAGAGCCACTTAAAGGGCCCATATCATACCTATCTCTTGATTTTTTTCATTTACATTTTTATGCCCACTTATGACATGCATGATGTATCAAAAACAATAATTTTCAACATGAATCTTTTTCAAGCTTCCCTTCATCCCTTATCCCCTTTATCCCAGGCTGTTTCTATTACAGACTAAATAGGTGGGTTTATATGTGTGTTTATGTACACACATACATAGTGTGGCATGTGTGTGTGTGTATTAGTTTATATAGAGTGTATTAAAATGACCTCTGTTCAGTTGTGCTACAAAGCTTGAATGAAAATAAAGACAAGAGTGTCCTCACATTTATTGGTGTGAACACATGCTGTTTCCTGTTTGATGGCTCTCCAAGTTCTTTTGTCTTATTTTCAGGATGTGGTAAGAGACACATGGGACTTTCATTCCAACAACTTACACACAGAAGGCAACTGTACAACTGTATATTTACTGAACGCAACCATTGACTTTCAGTTTCACACCAGCAGCTGTTCACGCAAACTGTAAAAGGAGGGAGTGATAAAGATAATGACGACGATAATGATGATGATGATGATTATGATGATGATGATGAAGATGATGATGAAGATGATGATGATGATGATGGTGATGGTGATGATGATGATGATGATGATGTTGGTGATGGTGTGACAGTGATGGCAATGATGATGATGATGATAATGATGATGGTGATGATGGAGATGATGATAGTGATGGCAATGATGATGATGATGGTGATGATGATGATGATAATGATGATGATGATGATGATGATGGTGATAGTGACGGTGATGGCAATGATGATGAAGATGATGATGATGATGATTATGATGATGGTGATGAAGATGATGATAGTGATGGCAATGATGATGATGATGGTGATGATGAAGATGATGATAGTGATGTCAATGATGATGATGGTGATAATGATAATGATGATGATGATGATGATAATGATAATGGTGATGATGATGAAGATGATGATGATGAAGATAATGATAATGATGACGATGATGAAGATAATGATAATGATGACGATGATGATGAAGATAATGATAATGATGATGATGATGATGATGATGAGGATGATTAAGATAATGACAATGATGATGATGATGGCGATCATGAGAAAGGTGTTGGTTTTACACAAGAGTTTTATTAGCCTTAAAAAAGCCCGTCTCATATGAACGTATTGCGATATGCTGTTGGTACCTTTAAAAATCTAGATTTATTATAACACCTTGCAATTTTGTACAGGAGACAGGAACATCACACTTGCATGTAGAATCTTCTCCATGTTTTCTCTTTTTTTTACATTTATTAACAATATTTAACATAGTTAGTGTGAGGCGAGGGGGCGGAGCACCCTCATAGACACAGAGGACTGAGCACAGGGCTCCTCCCTTTACGAGAGGCAGGTGAGCTGAGTGAAGGGAGGAGCCAGGACTGTATTAAACACAGGCTCTCCAGGATCAGGGGGAGAGAGGAACGAGGACTGGAAGGAAAAAAGGAGAAGGACTCTGAGATGAGGAGAGACAGAGAGAGAGCGGGACATAGAGAGGACAGCCCGGTTTAAGGTTTCAGCCCAGAGTAGTGGTGGTTTGGTTTGTGTTTATTTTGGCTAATGTTGCGATTTGTAGGCTGATGTTACGATTGTTACAGACTAAAATACTTTATTTTTACAGCACTTACTTTTCTTAATGTGATAGCATTTACCATGCAGACTTTTCCCTACTGAAGTCTAACCACTTATTAATGTCCTGTAAATATGCATTAATTTAACAATGAAAGCAAAAATATCACATGGACTTATTATTTCATATTATTTAACAAGCTGATTAAAATTAAACTAGCCTTCTTAAGCATCATAATCTTCTTGTGAGGGTTAGGAATGAGTCTCTTTAGGACTTTTTGCTCCTGATATGATATTGATACTGCTTATTGATGCTGATACTTATCAAGACTCTTACTGACACTACTCTCTATAAAATACTCTCTCTGCAAAAAATACAGACTTTGTATGAAATGATGTTAGTCAGGAAGGAGCAATCACTACAACCGTGTCCTTCCAACTGATCCAATCTAGCATCAACTGCTTGAAAGTGCCAGCTTTGTAAAATTATACATTAACACTGCTTAAATACAGAAATAGCACTGTTTGTCCAGGAGCTTTTTCATATTTTGGTACTGACCTGCCAGGAACCAGTACCAGTTTAGTGCCAGTTCTGTATTCCCATCCCTAGTGAGGGCTGGTCAAAATAGCTTACATTTTTATCACAGCCTCATAGATCCTTTTCCTTTTCCTTTCACAAGTCTGGACTCAATGTTTTTAATTAAATGAAAGTCAATTTGGTTGTAATCTGAGTCTTGTGTAACTGCATCAGTTTCAAATAGTAGGAAGCTAGGAAAGAAAAGAAGAAAAAAGCAAAATGTCTTTTTAGTTTTTGATATTGAAATGGACATTTTGAGTTTTCATGTGTATAAAATAACTACATAGTGATTCGAAAGTTTTGAACACTATACTCACCACATCAATGAATGTCAATATACAGACAGGCCGGAGTGAGATGTCACCGCGGTCAATGACAAAAACAACGCAGCACATGTCTTGTCTATTAACAGCTTTTCTTACGCTACTGTGAGGTCAGTTTAAATATGGTCTGTCCACGTGTAGAGCATCAGACACATAGGCCTCATTTACGCTGGGGACATGTACCACCACTTTTTTCATGGTCCATTTCACCTCAGCATTTCTCATGACCTTGGTGGTTGATATTTGATGAGATGGCCCAGGCAATACACACACACACAAACACACACACACACACACTCACTATCCAGGCATCTACTTTAATCTGGAACTAGAAATCAAGTAACCTATTATGAAAATAACCACAGACACAAAACAACACTGCACTGTAAATCTTAGTTAACCTTACATTAAATGGACAGCAGTTCTAACAGTGTTGACATTGATGTCATCGTTACGCTTTTCTAATGTTCTGCAATATGGCTTGAAATAGTGATATCCAGAAGTCTCATATGGTCTTAGTGTCTAGAAATACACTCACAGTTGAAGTGCTTTACAGAGATCTCGGAGATGTTTATTTATATTTTTATTCTGTTTATACAATTTTATACATCCTACAGCCTATCCCAGCTGCAGTGGGCGAAGGCAGGGTACCCCTGCACCACCGAGCCGCCCCAATTTATACAATGTATTCTATTTTGTTATTTTCTAGTTATCCCTTGCTGTCTTCAAGCATTGTCTGAAGACCCACCTCTTCAAGGACCAACTTGGTGACTAACCAGTCCCCTCGCTTATCTCTTATACATCTCTTCCTATGTATTAAAAAAAAAAAAGCTTGGACACGTACCCTCTGTTTTTTTTCTTACTTGTGTATTAACCTCTGACTTTTTTTCTGACAGGGTTTGTTAAGGTGTGTAACTTAGCTGGCAGTACCTTGGTTAAAAGCAGATGTTGAGTTGAGTATAGCTTTACAGGTATGAAGAACTGGACTACTTAAACAGCGATGTACATCACTCTGGATGCCGTAAACGTAAGCATAAACGTACTGTCTCAGGGTTGATTCAGGTTCCGTTTCACTGCACGTTATACGTGTTGTATGTGACAAATAATACACATCTTGAATCTTTCATGAATGTTTTATTGCTTTATATGACTCTGACTTTCAAAACAGACTCAGACTTTTAAGACACAAATGCATCAACCCCAGTTGAGTATCACTAACATCAATTTAAATATCATCTACTACAATATACTGTATTCCCAGTAGAAGAACTACTGTTACTTGGTACTAATGGTTGATGCTTAATCCCAATTACATTCACCAGAAAAATTTTACAGTTAGACTGAGAAACTTGGCTCACCACAAATTGACACTGCATTTAAAATCACGGATCAAAAAGTGCTCGGCATGTGAAAGTAATTTGGTTTCAAAAGGGTATAAGATGAAGCTAGATCCATGTTGGAAAAAAATAAATACATACAAATGACTTCCTATCATAAAAATGAGATTTAAGTGCTGGAATTCATGTGGTGTCTGTTTCTAGGTCCTGGACTTCACAGCATTCAAACTGTGATTAAACACAGCATTAGACAGGATGAATCCCTGTCTAACAAACCAACCCATAAATATCTAACATTCAAAATGAGACATTTTTAAATAGAGATCTATTCTAGATGATCTATTACAGCACCCACAATTTAGAGTGCAATGTCACATACTGTAAAAGGGAGCATAAAGTTTAAGCCTCACCCTCAACATGTGAAGAAAGTGCATGTCGTTTTAAAAGGCATTAGCGTTAACAGCGGCAAACATAAGTCACTTATCCCATTCTTGTCCAACCTAAATTTAGTATGACAAGGAAAACTATGTTTGTTCCCACTGGTCTAAAATGAATTTTTGTAGCTGTACCTTTAACATTTTAACAGTACCCAGAATGTAACCAAATGATAAGTGAATTGATTAAAAGCTCGTGAAGCTATATGGTATGTAAAGCTTCAGATATGGACATGAATTAGTTAAATGAATGAAGTGTTCCCAGCGACAGCACTTAGTCCTAATGGATTCATGTTAAAAAGCAGTCCAAAAGCAGTACAACTAGCTTACAGATGAAAGTACTTTGCAGGAGGTCTCTGTTTGTTGAGAGGCCACATTAGTGTTGCATGTGAAGTCTGTAATTACCCTTAATACAGTGCAAAGATCCAGAAAGGTTTCCTTGACCAGTTTAACCAGGAAAGTATCTTTAAGCTCGTTGGAGCACACCTGGTAGTTGATGTTACTCCTCTTCATTTTGGTCAGCCAAATACTTAAACCTTTTCATGAGCTCCTGGACCAACATCTTCTCTGCTTCCTTCATATTTTCTTCCCAATCTGAATATCAAACAAATCAGGCAGTTATTACATATGGTACATGAGCATAGCTATCAGGATGACATCGGGAGAAAATGCTGGATCAGTTACAAGAGGGAAAAAAGAATCTGAAAGGATCATGTAATAAATATAGCCTGTAACAAAATCAGCACACACGTGTGATTACTTGTCTTATTTATGTATTTTTTTCTGTGGAGTTATAGGGTGTTTGAGTAGTTTGAGTATTATAGCCTGCTTTTAGACATTCATGTTTAAGGAACAGTTTGGCAAAAAAGCTCTTCATTAAGGTGGCACAGACTTTTTAATGCAACTGAAGACACTGTCTGACCTACTGTGAGCTATAAAAATGAACAAAACTTCACCTTGCAGCCAAACACCGCAACTTTTAGACAACAGGGTCTGTTTTCTCAAACTACCTTAGGGGGAAAATGCTGATCCAGAATCAGTTTATGTGACAATGACCATAATAAATACAAAGGAATCTAAGTGAAAATCAGTTCCCCTTATGGCTGATTTGTGAATACTAGCCCTAGTGAAAATGGAATTTTGCCATGCCTAGCAGTTAAGGGGTTGTATGTCTTTGTAGCAGAGAATGAATGTGTCGTTCTTACTTGGATGAGCGCAGGTCAGATCAACAGAAAATGTAGCTTTAGATCCCTGAGCCTCCATGTCCTCAAACAAAGGCTGCTGCAGATTTCTCTGTTTAAACCAGTCATCTAGGCAATTTCTTAAAGATGATGAGTGTTTTTCTGCAAACAACAAATAAAATATATTATTAAGACAGGATCTGTTTGGACACACGGCCTATCAGCGCTTTTTCTGGTCGTTAACCAGTTACACTGTGTGAGCATCACCACATTTGGCTGAATTCATCATTCACAAGTTACTGCATGTAAGAGTGTCAACTCTGAATTCTGACCTGCCTCCACCCCCAGCAAACCCAGAATGCGTTTGCTGAGCAGATTGCGATTTTCTTTCTTGGACCTTTGGCTTTTGTTTGCCATTGTGTAGTCTTGGAATCGGAGCATTAGTGAGATTTTATGCTGATGAGGTTTGAAAGAGAAAGTGAGTGGTTGTTGATCAGCAGTTTTCAGTAATCCATTTATCTGTGCTTCAAGGTCCTCGGCGTTGCTGGACGTGGGCAAAGCCTCGTAGCCAAACAGCAAGGGCAGAGTGCGCCAGGCTTTCTGCAGAGCATCCAGCTTTGCTTCGGCCTCTGTGGAGCCTGTAGATAAGACATACTGTGAATTTCCATACTCAGACACTTGTCAGATTTGAAAAGGCTTTTCGATGATGAAAAAACATCTTAATTTGTGCTGCACTGCATATAAAGTGAAAAGAATCAAGTGAAAATTCATTAGATAGACCAGGGGTGGGCAACTCCGGTCCTGGAGGGCTGGCGTCCAACACAGTTTGATGGTAGTTCTCCTCAAACACATTCACTAAACCTGACAATTAACTGGTGAGGTGAACCAAGTGTTTCTGAGCAGGGAGATCGCCCACCCTTGAGACAGACGGTAGTTATGGCTAGCCCAGATAATTGAGTTAATTTGGTATTTGGGTCCTTTGATATAAGTTTTGTCGCACCAGATGTCTAGAACGCTCTTGGGGTGCTGGAACAATTATAGCACTTTTCAAAATCATTTGTTTCATCCGCCACACTTTTCCCTCCCGGACTACAGCTGATATGTAGAGCTGCGCGCACACACGCCCCGACCCCCATTTCAGGGGGTCAACTAGGCAAGTTATTCTTCTTGTGATGGAACAGAACTCAGTAATCCCCCACTTTAACGTGGATCAGCAGACGCGGTTTCAGTCCAACGCGGATTTTTTCTGAGAACCAAACTAATAATTGTTCACGGAAACCCCTGCACTAACGTGGAAGCTGCAGATATCCTCCGCTTTTTTTTTTTTTTACTTTTGTGACATCCAGGCCTCGTCTGCCATGGAGCGTCTCGAGTGTTCTCATGTTTTTCATTTTGTTCTTCTTAAAGCCCTGTATTTTTATTACTGTAAATTAAATTAGTTTATTACTGTATTTAGCTGTATATACCAAATAAAAAGACA
This sequence comes from Alestes dentex, assembly GCA_037576975.1. Taxonomy (NCBI): domain Eukaryota; kingdom Metazoa; phylum Chordata; class Actinopteri; order Characiformes; family Alestidae; genus Alestes; species Alestes dentex. The sequence continues at coordinate 6,277 of JBBIGA010169358.1, read as the reverse complement.
GCGCATACCAAAGAAAACACCCATGCATGAATTACAGTACAGTCTATACAGGGGTAACATTGGTATTTTACTTTCTAGCACTGCGGGAGTTCAGTATAAACTGTACAGTACAAATATGGGTTTACCTTTACATTTTCTTTCAGGATAATGTATTAAGCGGAGTTTAAAATGAAATTAAAGTGTTTTGGGAGCATATTTGGGGGCATATTTAGGGTTAACACTATAAACATAGGCATTTTTGGGCATTTTTTTTTTTACCACATCACAACACCACAGTTTTTCACTATACGCAGGTGCTCTTGGAACTTAACTTTACTGTATACAGATCCATCGCTAAACACAGATTCTAACAGATTCAGATCTTGATCTTACTTCTATGGCATCGCTGTTATATTTGTAAACAAAAGTCCAGGGACATTCATGTATAAATCTATAAATAAAAAATAAAATCGAAAAAAACAAAATTCAGGAATCTCTTGATCAAAAATCAAACTGTCTAAAATGAATGAAAAAACTTAAAATTATGGCTAATAAATGTAAATATTTATGATTTTAAGGCTGGTATTGGGAATAAGGATTTAAGTACTTGTACAGAAGCCTGTAAATCACTGTTTCTGTCTCATTTTGCAGCTCAAGATTCACAGCCAATGTACAAACCTTGTCCGTCATAGACTAAATTGTATGTAATCCCAGTGAGGGAACAGGAAAAAACCTTATCTTCCTTATCTTCCTTAATGTCTTCATTTGGATGACTGAGAGACTTTTGGGAAAAATCTTGCTTCACCAGCATGGTCACCTTGTTTATATCTTAAAGAAAGACACACACACACAGACACAGGAAACTTGTGTCATTTTCCCACTCGTTTAAAAACAATAACAGTTATTTTATGCTATTTGAATAAAAATAATGTTAAAGAAGGTACCTGTGTTTGGCTGGCAAATTCCCAACGCTTGACCAAGTAAACAATAGGTGTTACGAGTGGCGTCTTTCTTAGAGGTATATTTCTTCGTGTTAGGAAAGGTGAATTCAACAATTTTGATGTCCATAGTAAGACTGAAATTTTGATCATTGCTAACACAGTCTACTGTTACAGATGGAGGCCTGAGATGATGGATTGCCAGGAGGGAGCTGATCTCTGTAAAACAAGTTTCATGCAAAAAAGAATAATCAGATCATTACTTCCCTGATTCCTTTCATCAAAAAAGGTGCCACTGTTAATTAGTGATTTGAAGCCTTGTGTGGGAAAATTATAAATCACCACCTCTCTTATTATGGCGCACCCTACTGGACAAATGTACAGATCACATTCACCAGATATGCAAAGCAAATTTTTGTGTACCCATATAATCCGACATGTCCACTTCTGTGGGTGTGGGTGAGGGGCTGGAGTCCTGAATATCTGATCTCAGGCTGACTGCAGCACAGTCTCTGGGTTGGACATCAGTAGTGCTGTCCTGAGGCTGAAGGCTTGCCTTCTCTTGTTGGTGTTGTCTTGTCTCTGTGCTGGAATCTGCAAAGTCAGCAAGGGTCACTCAAACACCTTCATTATAAGAATACACTCTCTCTGTACAGTAACCCCCCAGTTTTACGTGGATCAGGAGTCGCGGATTCAGTCACACGCAGATTTTTTCTGATGGTTTTATGCGGAAATCTCCAAAATAACGGGGAATTGCTTTTTTCGTGGCAATATGTTTTTTTATGCACTTTACTTCTAAATTATTAAGAAAAATTTACTAATTTTGTAACATAAATATGAACGTAAATTTAGCTACATTTCCATTTAAAATATAACTGTATATATGTTTTTGTACTGTTGTGAGAACACAAAGAAAACGCTTTTGGAAGGTTAAATGTTCTGCACTCAGAGCAGGGGCAGACTGGGACTAAAACACAGCCTGGACTTTCTTCACCAGCGGGCAGAGCTCTGTCTGCGTCTCGGCCGAGAAAGACAGGCCGACAGCCGCCGTGCATCAGACAGCCGTTCTTCTCCAGAGCGCACAGATTGCCAGTCTGCCCCTGACTCATCTTGAGTGTTTCTCTTGTTTTTTGTTTTGTTCTTCTTAAAGCCCAGTAGTTTTCTTACTGTAAATTAAATTAAAAGAGGCTGTTGAGCTCAGTCGCCATCCAATGTCTGCTTTAACCGGCGGGTCTCTACAATACAGTACTCCTCCTGAAGAACCCTGAATAAGACGCGCAGCTGATGAACAGTAAATTATTGATGTAAAAATTATTGGTGATTACCCCTACATTTTACTTTATTTTTATTACTAAAACTTACACAAATGTATTACTGTATTTACCTGTTTATACCAAAGAAAATGACAGCGTGTACCAAAGAAAATGCCTGTGAAGACCAATAAATTATTTGTGGGTCAACAAAACAACATTAAAGGCTCTCAATGTACTTAATAATTAGATGACGACCAGGATCAACTGTGTTGAGACCGGACACTGTAGCTGCACCCTAAAAGGGAGGATACAGTGAAAAATGTTGGGTACATTCTAACAATTTTCATGGATGCTACTGGAGTGTCAGGGCATTTTGTTGCCAGCAGTATCCTGGACAATGTCCGACCCGAAGACAGTACAGGGGAAGGAAAGAAACGCATGGGAAAAATGTTTGATACTGAATGTCTTTCACATAAAATTCCTTGGACAGAATCCCTGCTTTATGCTGTGACATCTTGATGAAGTCGAACTCACTGTGTGAATTATCGCTGCTGGCACAAGGACCCTCTGCTTCTTCAGGGGCCTTTTTTTGTTTTGTTTCGTATTCTGGGCTGTCCAAACCAAGAGCCTCTAGACGTTCCTTCAGAAAACCTTTGTAGTTTTCAATAGTATCTGGCACAGAAAAGTTAAGAAACCCAGAAAGCTGTTGTAGCGCAACCTTAGCTGCCAGCTGTTCTGCTTTTTTCTTCGCTGTGGCGCCCTCTGTAAGGTGTAGTAGCAATGAATAACAAAAAAAAGATTAGTTCAATATAAAACGACATTATGGCTAACAAACAAAAGCAGTGTTCTCATTTAGCGCAGGGACACTGAACTGTTTAAACAAATTACAAAGGTTAAAACAAATTACTATGCTTGAATTCAAAGTTTTTAAGGAATGAACAGCACGGATAGTTTTTAGCAATAAAAGCAGACAGAACATTATTCACCTTCATCGTGAAAGGTAAAATCATTTCTGAGCTGAAGTTTGCAGGTGATCTTATCATCTAGGATTTCCAACGGAGGTTTGAAACTACCAAAATGTGCCAAGACCACTTTCCTAAAAGTATTATCTGTTGCATGGAGAAAAACATCAGATTTTATCATGGTCAGTAAATTACAGAAAAAAAAAACTTGTTTAGACCTGCAACAGTTTAATTGGTACCTACCTCCTTCAGGTTTATTCAGGTCAAACAGATGAGCCAGTTTCATGTACGCCGTTTCAGTGGCTTTTTCTTTGCTGTCAAACTCCTCTGAGCAAATTTCTTTTTTGAGGACCAAAGTCACGGTGCCATAAAAGAGGATACCTGAAAATCAAAACTGCAGAATTACAACTGGCAGCATTTAACATCAGTGTGTGTTTAGGCTGATACATTTTGAACGTTAGAAGTGCACAGTCTAGAATCTAATCCAAGATAAAATTAGCTTCACACAGATCGGTTTAAATGTGTAACTAGGGCTCTTGCTCTTGATTTTATCAGTAATTGAGAAACGCAGGTATTTAAAAAGTCACAAATAATTCACACATGAAGTGTGCAACAACCAGGTGTTTAATGTGTCATATTAAATGGAAGGACACATGATCATGTTTTTTATAGCACTTTTTCGTGCGTAAAGGTTTGGAATTTGTGATTGTAAAATTGAGCACATTGATGTGATACTGCTGCTGTGAGTTTTCTCTCTTTTAGCGATGCTCACAAAAGCAGTTTGAGTGCTTATTGCGCCCCCCTGTGGGGAATGCTCAGGCTGCTGAACACGACTGTATATAGACCCACAGAGCCCCTGTTTATCACTCAAACTGCAAATTAATTACTGAGCTGATTCTTCGAGAACGTAAATTTTCAGCAATTTTGAGTTGATTATATATTTATATTTCGAGTAAATGATTTTAATAGAATGGTCGTAACAGCCCTTCTTGTAAGAGATTCAATAGAAAGTTTCAGAGAAAGTTTCAGTCTTAACTGCATTTAGCAAAGAAAAAATGTTACTTGTGGATGATGTGGATGTCACTAAAGGAACTGTTGCAGATGCAGACAGGTCTTCCATGCTTTCACAGCCAGATTTGAGGCTCTCCAGAGCTATCTTGGCAACCTCCTGATGAGCCCTCTTTTTGCTCTTAAACACCTGTGAGCCAGTAAAGATGTGTCCATTCACCTCCACTTTACCTCTGTATCCTGAACCGTAAGGAGACATGAAAAATGGCCTTCTTACAAAGATCAACTATAATTAATATATTACACGTATAATATGCCTTAATACATCAAAATCTGATAACACATTAAAATGTATCTAAACCCTTTCATCACTATAACAACTCTATATTAATTTTTATGATTTCTTACCATTGGCTTCAGATTCCTCTGTAAAACTGGGCTCTGGCCATTTCCGTTTTTTAGCCTTCTCAAACAGATGATTCTTGAACATCAGCGTGTCATCAATGAATACTGAGTCTATAAATCCCAATCAGTTCAATATTAGGACCTGTACACACAACTGCTAACATTGCTGCTATATTTCTAATTTATAAGACATTAGTTATCTAAGTTCTAAGTAAGGATTGTTTTTGTATTTGCATTCAATTTTGCTTTAGATTGAACATTGCTTAAGTGGAACAAATTGATTTCATTATGATATCAATTAATGATTTTGCAGCAGTCACCTGTTTTATTCTTCCTTTTGCTCACCTTGCGTCACCTTCTCCAGATCGTCTACCCTAGTGTTCAGTTCGTCAATCTGGACCTCATGTGCGTTCACCCTCTGCTGCATCTCACTTAGTTGATCTATCTGAGGCCTCAGTTTCTCCAGGAGATCTTTGTTTTGGTCCAGGAAATTCTTCATACCCTGCAGTTCTCCCTGAACAGACCACGCAACTGATATTTTACCATGTAATTACAATGTCAACATTTGCTCACATGATCAAAGCCACACACTGTAATTCCTTTATAATAGTAACTATTAATTTTGTTCTTCCGCCAAAAAGAGGTCTGTCTCTGGTAGACATTAGAGCACCTTACATATATAATGGCTACTGAAAAGCTTGGTGTTTCAATGTGCATTTAGAAATATTACTGTTACTATATGAAATGTTATTTGGAGAGTCCAAAGAAGAAAACATATTCCAAAAGAGTACTCCATATGATTAGGCTGCAAGTAAATCACGCAGTCTTACTTTAATTTCCATATGTTGGTCTGTTTCAAAGTGTTGGGCCAAGAATGCAATCTTCTCTTTCATGGCCTGCTGTTCTCTTGCCAGCAGCTGCATATTTTCTGAGTTGCCGTTCGCTTTGGAGGGTTGAGGAGGAAAATTCTCTAAAACTCCATCAAACTACAAGATCCAAATTGTAAACAGTTTTAATATATCAGCAAAGTAATAAAGCAGAACAAATATGAAGTGTGTAAGAGCAAGGATGCTACCCATGCCATGTTCTTGTACCCATGCCGTGTAAATGTAAATATGTTATAAATTTCACTGATTGGCAGTCGTCACAAAACAATTCTTTCTGTATTTTTCCTCTAAGCATTTACCTGCTGGATCTCTGTTTGTATAGTCTGAAGTTTTGGTACACAACTCTCTAGACCCTTTGCCAGGTTCAAAATGTTCTTTAAACACTCATTCATCTTTTCCTTGCTCAGACTGAAGTCAGGAGAATGCATCAAAGTATTCCTCACTTTGACGACCTTCATCCAACAGAAAAAAAATTAACAGGACCACATTATCATGACATCCTACTACAACTATAATTTACCTTTGTCATAGAGGTATACACAGTAAGCAATGACTCTTGTTATACATATAATACAGGATATACAGCTCTGGAAAAAAATAAAAGACCACTGCAAAAATATTCAGTTTCTCAGTTTGTTTATCTTTTATAGGTGCACGTATTGAACTGAACAGCTTTGCCTTAGTTTTTAAGAACTGCTGACAATATTTCTCCTAATATCCAAATAAAATAGTTTTTCTTTAAAGCATAATTTGAAAGAAAATGACAACACATCAAAATAAGAGAAATGATGCAGTGTTTACAGAACTTGAATAATTCAAAGAAAACAAATCCCTTGTTCACTCTT
>JBBIGA010169339.1:0-16640 GCA_037576975.1 Alestes dentex | reverse complement strand
CACACACACACACACACATACACACACACACACACACACACACACACACACACACACACACACACACACACACACATACATGTGTAAGAAGTGCAGGATTTGATGTGGGATGACACTCGTGACTTGGTTTTGAATGTGGAAGCTTTCGGAGGATGTTTAGAATCCAGACAAGGATTTGTGCTTTTCAATTCAATTACACACCATCTCTCTCTTTCTTTCTCTCTCTCTCTCTCTCTCTCTCTCTCTCTCTCTCTCTTTATATCTCTCTCTGTCTTTTTCTCTTTCTCTCTCTGTTGAGTCATGCTGCCCAAACCAGCAACACACACACTTAAAGGCAAAAAAATAATTTAATGTCATTTGTTTCTCTTTTTGTCAGTCTCTCAGTGCCTTGATCTTCCTGCACTCCTTCTTTTCTCTCTCAGACACACAGACCATTTCTGTTATTTTTGATCTATCTTTCTTTTTTTCTTTCCATTTGAATTTTTCAAATATCGCCCTGATGGATGTGGTGGGGGGTACACACACACACACACACACACACACACACAGACACACACACACACACACACATAAATAGACTTATACCCTTTAGTTATACCACGTTAACAATGCCTGTAACAAGAATGTGCTGTCTGTAACGGCAATGTAACAGCTGGACTACAGCAATAGTTTATGTAATTGCACATGTACTAACCTCAGATTTTTCTGTATGACACGTGTACTACAGTAGTCCAGTAAATTATCACAAGTATCACAAGCATTGTTAATGTGTAATTACACTGTTATTACAGAGTATTATAAGTGGGATTTAACTGAAAGAATGTCTGAAACATCTGTTTTTATGGAATATGTGTGTGTGTGTGTGTGTGTGTGTGTGTGTGTGTGTGTGTGTGTGTGTATGCGTGTGTGTGTAGTCTGGAATACTGTCTTATGGCTGCTCATCTATTACAAAACCAGATCAGACAGTTGGATTTTCAGACACATTATGTCTTGCTTATTTTCCTCTCCTTATGAAATAACAAATCTTTTTGACTTAAGTGAAGTCGTTCACATAACAAGAGTCAGAGTCAGTGAAGTGGTTGTGCTGCCCGACTATTTTCCATTAAAACGTACTGTCACACCAGTGTGATCTGGAACGTTCTAACTGGAATGTGTTCTAACTCCTGACCAAAACTACAGGTCGATAGAATGATGGTGCAGGGTTAGTGGCTGGAAAATTTAACTAGAGCCTTAACTAATGTAATAAAGCTACATGTATATGTATTTTCTCAAAATAATTAATCAGACTTAGAAGTGAATTACTGTCATTTTTCTAAATTGTCTGGATAATTAAGTGTTTCACATCTAGGTTCAGAGAAGGTTCAGTGTGAAACATTTTTGAGAAAGAAATACACACAGTGGTGGTGAATGGAACCAGACTTCTGCTTCTTAAAGCTCCATCACAAAGTTATTCCATAAAATAGTTACTGTTGCACCACCTGAGACATTGTTCTACCACAAGTTTTGAGAAGTTTTTGGTCCTAAAACTAAACCCATTTATGGTGGAGGGATACACGCAGGGCATAGTGAGGTGAAACAGTCCCCAAAGAAAAGTGATCTCGTTCAGTTTCACTATTTTGCCATTATCAACATCCATAGAGACACATGGAGCTTCACTGGGGGCATAGAAAACAAAATGTCCGGATTTGTGTTGGAGATGTCTGGTTCCATTCACCTCCACTGTAAAGGTTCTTTTTACTGAAGGAGCGGGTCTAAAGAGATTCTAAATGTTATAACTTGTGCTTATATGGCAACCAAACTGTCTCCTCTTTTAAAACGTATTTATGTCTAAACCAACAGCTTTTCAACAGTGAAATGAACGGCTGAATTCTGACAGTTGGCATCGTGGCATACATCAAATGGTCCATGTAGCTGACTTTGATAAAGCAGGCCATGACTGCTTCCCCCCCGCCCTCTCTCTCTCTTTCTCTCTCTTTCTCTGAGATGTTATTATGAATTCAGATCCAGGGAAAGAGCGTCTTCTCCAGGCCGTCGTTACATTTCCACAATTGACGCTGAAAGAGTGTCAGTGATAAAGCGGAACAGATGGCTTTCCAGCCGCCGGCTTGGCGGCGGATTCTTTCCCGACACTGAATTCTGTTTGTTTTTTCACGCTCAGCCCCAGAAACACGAAAGAGCTCTCGGCGTGAGACTCACCTTCCTGAAGAACAGGGCTGAACTCGAGAAAAAACTCAGCAGAAATAAGAATGCAGCAGTGGATATGGAGGGATTAGCGCATCCTATAAGGATCTATTGATCACGTTATCGCTAACAAGGTGCAGTGTATTACCCACAGATTAAGGATGCCATCTGGCAGCAAGTGTGAAGGAGGGCAGTGGAGCTTTAATATATAAGGGAAATGAAGCCTTTTATATCATTAAACATCAGGAGAAGTGACTACAGGCTCTTCACCTGTAAGTAGAGGACAGTGTTTGTGGACTATAGAGGTGTGTGTAGTGTAGAGGTGTGTGTAGTGCTTTACCACAGGGATGCTTTTACATTCCTTATATGAAGTCACTGGTGTTTTTCTGCAGTAATTTATTTTTCAATTTAAGGATAAAAAGTACGAGAAAAAAAAGAAAAATGTATGTATTTCACCATTGTTTCCAAACGGTTTCCTCTGTTTAGATAAAATAAAACTTAAAATATAAAAAAACAAGAGCATATTCCACTGCTCAAGTTTTGAATGACATTTACTTTTAAGAATAGTAATAGTAAACAATGAAACAAACAGAAAAGTCGCGGATTGACACGATAGAGTTTGGTAAGCCACGCGATTTGCTCTGAGAACGCTCCGAGAGAGGAGTAAAGATTGCCACCAGGAACCAACATTCTCACACGCACACAGAGAGGTATATAAAGGAAGAGAGTACTCATGGTACCGAGAGATGAAGATGATGATGGCGAGAGATCTGGGCATGAGACCCAAATGTCTGTGTGCAGAGACATACCTGTTTCCTGTTTATATACCCTGAGACATGAGTCATTTCAGGTACATAGTGACGTTACATGATCTGGTGCATGTAACACCAACATTCCTAATTTTGTCACAATCTTCACAAACTCCTATTAATGCAGCTGACATCCTCTGCAGGCTTAGAATTATTTTAATTTGAAATATATTAATTTATTGTTGTGCTTACCCTCTTTCTTGGTCTTTCTTGGTCTTTCTTTGTGATGTTGAAAGAAACATGAGAAGTGCAACATCGAACCCATCCAGGCAGAATGTAAAGTCATATGTAATAACTTGTGTAGTATTGTAGTATCAATGTAATTACAATGTACTAACACACAGCATCAACAAAAAAACAGATCATCAGATTAAAAAAGTTCTAAATTAGAATTTACTGTTTGAATTTCAACTGACTGAAAAGACAATATAAAATGGAACAGTGCCAATTCCCAACCTTTACCTTCCTGCTTTGCACATGTTAGTGTTTTTTGTCTGCTCCAACACACCTAATTGTCTAATCATCTAATTACTATGACATTTTTAAGGAACCAGGGTACAGAGTCTGTGTTCTACAGTGTCTGAAGGGAGTGATGTGACCAACATTCACTCTCTGAAGTGTTTACAGGTCAGTTCTTTACATTCTTCTTATACAGTAGAGAAGAGGTGGCCGCCTGCCTCTGCAGGCCTTTTGCAGGCTGGAGTCATAGAACCGTGTTTAGTTACATGTAGTGAAAAAATCTTTGGTGTAGAAGCTGCTTCCGCAGGGTTTTGAATTCGATTCTCACATTGCGTAGTGTCCTGTGATGCTGAAATAAAAATACCCCCCCACACTAAACCGCCTCAGCACTGCAGAGGGAGAAACGCAATAGGAGGCGTGTGTATGCTTGTCACCGAGCAGCCGAAACGATGGAATACACACATTGTGTTTGGGTTCAAAGCGCCATGCCATCCAAAAGCGGATGCACTCGTTACTTCATGCACCTCTTTTACTATCGGCCCTCAGATATCACTGGCCATATCAGGAGCGTGGCGTAATTTCATATAAATTACTTCTGACAGCATGGAAAGAGCAAATTCTACACTTTTGCTCCAAATAGCTTTAGTGTTTACAGGTAGAATATATTTATTTATTATAATATATTTTATTATAATTTACATTTCATGAAGTTATTGCTGTGTTTTCAGTCTTCTTTGACCTCCTTTGTAACACTTTTCATATTGAAACAAACCAAAAAGCGAGTCTGAACCGATCCACACAGAATGTGAAATCAACACATATGTAATAACAAAGTAATTACTATGTAATTACATGTATAACTGTATAGTGAAGCAGTAAGCAGTTTTTATAATGTGTTGTTGTGGCTTAATCGTAGATGGGATGGGAGGGTTGCTGACACACAATGTCAACAAAATGAAATCATGATAAAAATATATTTGTTTATTTTTAATGACAGTTATGTGTGTTGTGTGTATGTTCAAGCAAAAATACACTTTTAATTTTCCTAAATTGTGTTTTAATTAATAGAATGTATTACAATCATCCGTCATTAATAGTAATAATCACAATTCACAGCTCCTCTAGAAACCAAGGCAAAAAATTCCTACATAATAGGATATGTGTACTGATGTGCGTACATTTAAGCAAAAACACACTCATGGCCATGCTGGGAGAAAATGAGGCCATGTTATTTTGATTACACCACAATAATATTGTGATTACACCGCAAGTTTTATTTCTCAATTTTGAAGGAATTACGGTGCCTAAATGTTAATTTTCAGAATTTTAGAAGTTTTTTTTTCTTCACTCTGCCAAGAAAACTAGTTCCTGTCGGCTCTACTGCAGATAAATACTACTACAGTTGAGGTGGGCTTCAGGTCTTAACTGAAAATTTGGGTTTAAACTCTTAATACCACAGTGCCTTAATCTGTTCATAGACCATATATAAACTTAAGTAGCCTATATAATAAGAATATGTCAAAGGATGATAGATATTCCATTACATTACATTTGCATACTGTTCAAATAGTGTTTATAACATGTTCATTTATAACATATTTTTTCTATACAATTTTATTACCTTAGTTTTTGCCTTTTAAAATTTCTCTTTTCTAAACCTTACTGCACATTTCAGTACTTCTTGTACATGTATTACTGTGTATGTGACAAATCAGAATCAGAATTAGAAAACCTGATCCTGGAGGAAACTGCTTATGTCACAACGGCACAGACACTCAGAGACAAGAACAACATAAAATACAAAAAGTAGGGGAAAAAAAGTCAAGAAAAATACTCTGTATTGAATAAGCTCTTACATACACAAAATGCTGTGAATCACAAGGGAGGTGGATATAAATACTATGGATAAATAAATAAAATCAATTTTGAATCTTGAGCAACATCAGTATTAAGGCTGACTTGTGGTATTTAAGGAGAAATATCAGATCTACTCTAACCAGCAACAACCAGAAACATATAATACCTGACCAAGAAACTCTGAAACAAGAGTGTAACAAAACACAGCCATGCCAATAGACAGGTGGGACCAGAGAGACTAGAACGAACAAACGCACTCCAGGGTGGGATGGGAAACAGCCAAACCAGCAAGGAAGACAGAAATGAAAAGTGAGCAAGAAGAAGATACAAAGAACTGATACATGGACTGAGCTAAAATCCCATCTATTTCCCTCAGTCTCCTCTTTCCAAGTTAACCCTGTTCATGTCTGACCCCTCCTGCATTAATAACCAGCACGGCTCCATCCCTGACCCTCGAGCTCCAGGAGAGCAGAAACATCTCTGAGCCTAAAACAGATACAGCACACAAGCAAACAAACAAAAACAGACAACCCTCAGCCTGTCTGTTTTTTCAGAACATTTTCAGAGCGGCAAAACATGCTTCAGAAATAAAATTGGACTGAATTAAATTGAATCGGACAATCTAAAATCGGACTGTGTAGATTCCCAACTCTGGTCCCCCTGCTCTGCATATTTTAGTATTTTCCTGCTCCCACACACCTGATCCCGCTTTATTGACTCATTAATATGATATTTTTTAAAGGAACCAGGATTCTGCACTTATGCTCTAATCTTGTTTAGTTACATGTAAAGAGAAATCTTTAGTGTAGAAGCCTCTTTGGCGGGTTTTTGCAGTCAATTCTCACATTGTGGCGAGTCCTGTGATGCTGAGGCAGATACAGCAAACAAACAAACAAACAAAACAAACTGCAGCCCTTGGCCCAGGAACCGTATCACCTGTAAATGATCTGCTTTCTGCCTGTTAGTGCAGTTTGGGGCTGAAGTCAAGGTATGAATCCTGTGAAAAAAATACAGCCCATCTGCACACAAGTCCCCATCAGGAAACCCGGTCTAGATGTTTATGCTTCTCTTCCACACATTCAGATCAGTGTGAGCGTAACACACCACATACTCTGGAAAATCAAAACGTGACACAAGTTCTGTGTCATCGCAGTAGTTTAGGTACAGCACGGCTCTTGTACATCTGTGGAAAAATGCCAGTAGATGCTCATATATCCTTTTTAGTCATGTAAGTCCTTTTTTGGGGAAATGAGTTTAACACTTATAAGTCAAGCATAATTTTTGCAAACACTTTGCATCTTACTGCACTGGCAAGAGGATGTCATGTCCTTTCTAGTGATGCCACTTTTGTGGGGTTGTGGCCAAAGGAGCACATGGGGTACATTTTCAAAATAGCATTGCATCTTAAAACTGTATGGCAACAAGATGGGAGTTTTAGCAGATTTTATGCTCCTTTGGCAAATAATTGTATAGTTTCTTGAATATGAGTGTAAATTAGAAATTAGAATTAGAATGAAAAAAATGTATCCCAAATCCTGGAGGAATTTGCTTATTCAATAACTTCACAGATGAACAGAGGACAAAGAGAAGAACATCGTAAAATATAAAGTCAAAACACTACTCTTCAGAAAGTACTCTGAAAACAAAATGGTGTGGTCGGTAAAAGAGGTGGATATAAATAGAATTAATATGAAGATAAATAAAAAAAATAAAATCAATGACAGGGAGGAGTTAAGAGTCTGAGCAGTGGGTTTGTGACTGGAAAAGGAGTAATAGAGTCTGATAGGTGGGTGGGTGATGGGGAGGAGTTATAGAGCCTGAGCAGTGGGTGTGTGATAGGAGGAGGAGTTATAGAGTCTGATAGGTGGTTGTGTGACAGGGGAGAAGTTATAGAGTCTGATGGGTGGATGTGTGACGGGGAGGAGTTAAAGAGTCTGATTGGTGGGAGTGTGACAGGGGGAGGAGTTTAAGAGTCTGATGGGTGGGTCAATGGCTAAAAGTACTTCTCAACAACACTGGTGTAATTAGCATTGTCCATTTCACAGTGGACATTTCTGAGAATTAGTCCTTTCAAAACACAGCTTTTACTCAGTGTCCTCTGTAGTGGGCATCAGGATTTACTAACTCCTGTTTTAATCAATTTTCATACTTCAGAAATCGGAGGGGTTGGTGAAGCAGAAAGAGTTTTACTCAGAATTGTGAAAAGAGATTCAGATATCTCAGGAGATAAGGTGAAGGACAGTCAGACAGTAGAGCATGAGGTTGAAAGCTCAGAGGTAGACAGATCAGCTTTCAAGGAACCTGGCAGGACAAAGTGATAATACTATCTATTACAGATAAGAATTTCGAATGAACATACAGAAATCCAAGCTAAAATTCTTCTAATATAATTACATTTTGTGAAGAGCCGATATCCACTACAAGGGACATGTGATTTAAAAATAAATAAATAACATTTTGGAAATTATGTTCAACCATAATACCATAACTTTTTCTTCTAGGTTAAATAATTATAATTTAAGAAATAATTTTGATTTTTTATATACATTCAATAAAATTACATCTATTTAAACAGAATTATACTATTGACTTTTTCTGATTGTATATACCAAGGATTGTACATTCTGATATTAATAAAAAAAATAAAATAAAATCTTTGCTACCAACATTAAGGTGGTGCAGACTGAAATTGCAGAACCTGCCCAGTTTCTCCATTCGTTTCAGTGAACTATGAGTCAGAAATAATTCACATGAATTTTCCTGCGAACTATCGGCTCTGCGGGCTGATCTTAAAGCTCAGACCATCTAAGTAAACAATAGCATTTTGTGCTACAGCTGGAAATGGACTGGGAACAGATTCTTGAATCTTTTTTTATCATGCTTTATCACAAAAAAACAGCCCATCCTACTCTCCTCACCTTACTGAGACACCTTGGACAAGTAATGCTGTTGAATACACATGTAAAGCCTGAATAAAACATTAATTAAGAATAATTCATTTAGAGAAATCATGTTTGTTTAAAAGTTTGTTTATTTCATGTTTGTTAATAACACCTTTAGAAGGCAGTGGTGAGCAACGTTTTTTATTTACTATTTATTCATAATGCCTTTAGAGGGCAGCAGTGAGCAACATTGCAATACTGACCTCCAAATCCTGATCCATCAATTAGGAGGGTCTAAATCAGCCAAGCAGGCAGCTGCTATTGCGTTGGGAAATCACTCATGTTTTCTTTGGAATTCCTCGAGGTTCCCTTGTAGGACCATTGTTTTTCTAACTGTACATAGTACCTGCAATGTGATCACTATTGCATGATTCATAAGTTCAAAAGAATGGAAATTAGAAAGGTGTTGGTATTTCTTTAGCTTGTTTGCATTTTTAGCAGGGATGCTATAACTATCATAAATGAGCAGTTGTGCAGTCAGAATGACTGCTTTGCTAAATGTGTGTTGTATTTTTCTGTGCAGACTATCCAGTCTCTTTCCTTCTGACCGTTCGTTTTTCATGCCCTTTGCGTCTCTCATGGTCAGCAGTGTGGAAACCCCTGGCTCTCCCTCCTCCGGCACAAAACACTCCTCCCTCCTACAGAGCTCTTCAAAGAGCATGGTTTGGATCCAAGGTGTTGCAGCATAAATAGAAATAGAGATGTTTCGGTTGGAAAATGTATGTCCAACGATTTCTGTCCTTGTCCAGCAGCAGTTTTCAGCAGTTTTTTTCTCACTTAACTTAAACACGGAACCGAAGACAAATCTAAGGTGGGACAGAGAAGAGTTGGGGAACCTTAAATTATTCAATCAATCAAAAGCACTTTATGTATCCCAGAAAGAGAAATTGGATATAAGGTTATGCTAGATATGCACAATGCACAAGATTGTAATAAAGTTTGTATTCCACAACATACTCCAATCCGTAAGTCCAGTTCTCTTGTGGTTCCATGCCAAAAAGGGGATAGCTTGTCCCCTCCAAATTGGGAGTGAGGTTCTCTAAAGAAGGCTGTTGAGTATCTCTGGGTCTTTTTCACAAGTGAGGGCTAAAATGGAGTGGCAGGTGAATGGGGGCAGCCCCAGGCAATCTTGTAGTCGCTGTTCTGAACTGTTGTGATGGAGAGGGGGCTGAGCCAGAAGGCTTTTTGCTCAAACCCTCATCTCACATATCAGCTCTGGGTAGTCGCCAAAAGAATAAGATCTCGGATACAAGTGGTAAGAGTGAGTTTCCTCCATTGGATGGCTGGATGCCTTTAGAGGGCGGCGGTGAGTAACATTTGTTTATTTGATGTTAATAACAGCTTCAGAGGGCGGCGGTGAGTGATATTTGTTTATTTGATGTTAAAACACCTGTAGAGAGCAGCTGTGAGTAAGGTTCATTTTTAAATATTTTCTGATATAGCCTTTAGAGGATGGTGGTGAGTGATGTAGTAATGTTGGCAAGGTCAACTCCAGGTCTTCTGGTTGTTGTTGTGAACCACTGTGGTGAGAGGGAGCTGAGCCAGAAGGTTCCTTGTTCAAACCCTCACCTATGATCACAAGCCCTGGGTAGTGAACAAAAGAATGAGATTTTGGATGGTAGAAATTAGTTTCCTCCACTAGGTTGCTGGTTTAACCTTCAGGAACCTTTAGGAATAGTTTGATGGGCTCCATTTGGGAGGCCCTCCTGCTCTTGTACATTAAATGGAGCCACTCGAGGTGATTCAGGCATAGCAGGAGCTGGTGAACGTGGCTGGGGAGAGGAACATCTGGGCCACTTACATTCTGAAAATTCTGAATATAGCTAAAGAAAATGATATGATTAACCAGGCGAAACATACACTGCAAGTTGGCTAGCACTCTACAAGGTGGCTTCTGACAATCACTGGTGAAACTGTGATGAGCTGACATGTTTAGCTAACAAAAAAGAACTAGCTAACAAAAATAAAATAAGTTAGGAAGTGTCATAAAAACTGTGGTGGGCTGGCTCCCCACCTGGGGTGAGTGCCTGCCTCGCACCCCCGGGCCCCAGGATAGGCTCCAGGTACCCAAGACCCTATTAAGGGTTAAGAGGTTACAGAGAATGAATGAATGAATAATCCAAACACACTTTTCAAGTTAGCTTATAACACTAGCTAGAGAAACTTAGTGCTCAGCCAAAAAGTTAAACTTCTAGCAAAACTAGCTCTCTTGCAACAACATCTCTGTCGAAATGTTTCAAATGGATGCTGGTGCTAAAAACTGGACTCATTTGAGTGATTAAACCTGAAGACAGCAAGTTCACAGTGTGTGTGTGTGTGTGTGTGTACTTATGTGTGTGTGTATATATGTATGTGTGTGTGTGTGTATGCTGTGTGTGTGTGTGTATTTAATGATGAGGTGTCAGTGAAAATGCTGTCCTGCAGTAAAGCACAGCTGGCGATGGCTCTCCTGGTGATGGGGGGTGATGAGGGAAGGGGGTGGGGGGTATGCTGGTGGTCCTCCGCCCCGTCCCGCGTCCCTAGCACTGCTAAAGTGCTGCTACAGCAAGGTCTTGTGGGAAATTAAACCCATATTGTTGCGTACAGGTTTTCGGGCCTTGGGACGGCCCCCCGGGGACATGGCTCTTTAATGTTTTAATAAAGGAACCTGGAGCTGCAGTGTGGGGTGTAGGGTGTGTGTGTATGTGTGTGTGTAATTAAACTGGGAGTGCAGAGGTCAAGCCTCTTGTTATGTGTTGGCTCATTGCTTTTGTTTGGGCGATGTGGACAAAGGTGACTGAGAGTCAGAAAGATCAACAAATTGTGTGGTTGTGTGTATGTGTGTGTTTGTGTTTGTTTGTCTTCAGGGCAAACAAACCCACATACAGGACACACACACACACACACACACACACACACACATATATACTTACATACTTACATACAAATATGGTATATATCTCAGGAATAATTTTATTAATAGGGACTAATATATTTAATACATATGGAACAAATGTTTCATCTGATGTCTTGACAATGCGTGTGCACTTGTGTGTGTGTGTGTGTGTGTGTGTGTGTGTGTTTGTGAGTATGTGTTTTCATTTATGGATGAGTTTGTCACTAGCATCCACTTTGACACGTTCAGTTCTAATTACTACAATCATTGTTATGAAATGCTTTAATTACTTCTCTTGATTACAAGATGATGCAAGCAATTTGAATAATTATGTTCTAAGCAGGGTGTTTCGAAAACATGGCAGCATTTCTCTGTCTGAAACTGTAGAGAGTTAAGTAAAACTGAACATCAGAGAGAGAGAGAGAGAGAGAGGCAGATAGAGAGAAAGAGAGATAGGCAGAGAAAGAGGAAGAGAGAGAAGGGCAGAGATATAAAGAAAAGGAGAGATTAATATAAAGAAATGGAGGGAGAGAGAGGGAGAGAGAGGAAATAAAAAGAGAAAAAAGGTGCGTGATCAAGAGAGGGACAGAGAGAGAGAGAGAGCAAGAAGACTCACCTCAGCTCAGGATTCATCCGTGTTCTTATTCAAATAATTGCTTTTATTCTCTGAAATCTCCTGAAAGAAGTTTCAGTAAAAGAGTAAATGAGCTCTCGGCTTGTCAGAGTCGCCGCCGCTTTTCTCACTCAGTTAATTTTCTGCTTGAAGTCTGAGGACCTGACGGCAGAAGGGCATCAGGTGGGGACCGGATTTTACGCTCACGTGGACAAAAACTGAGGTGCAGAGTGTCAGACAAAAGAACGGCAGATCAGCTTGTTCTGCAGCTGAAGGTACAGAACAGTGAAGGTCCTAAAGGTGCAGCTTCAGTCAGAAGCCTGCAAGTTATGAAAGCGACGAGGTAGGGGACATCTTTGTCACAGACTGGGCTGCAATGTGGAGGTGCTACATACACACATTATACAGATACATTCTATGCTGTTCTAAATTTTTGTATGATATTATTTTCTTGTGATTTTATTCTATACTATTGTCACATGCGTGGTGGGTGTGGTAAGTGAAACACAGGTGCAGAAGCTTGAGGATCCGGTTTATTGAGTGAAAACAGGGAAACAGGCAGCAAAAACAGTCTTGTGGGGGACCGGGTTGTGCAACAAAGGGAACAGACGGGCAATAGCTTTTACAAAAACACATTTGATTGCAGGGGCAACTCCCTAACCACTAGACCTGCAGGGGCTAAGGTCCTCAACATACAAGGTTCAGACTGGCTTAAACTTTAATCTTAACACAGGATCCAGATGGTCTAAGTCCTTCAAAAACCTACACAAAGAGGAAGGGTTGTAAGGGTAGGAATGAGGGTAATTGTGAGGGTGGATAAACGCCAGCCTCGTAGTAGAGGTGGCTTAAATAAAGAGGGACAAAAAAGCGCCAAGTGAGACTGATGGGACTCAGGGGCCAAACTAAAGTGACGAGTCATGAAGAAGGGAATTAAAATAAAGTACCATTAAACCTGAAAAAAGAGGGTGTTACAACTATTCTATTCTAATAAATTCCATTCTATTCTATTCTATTCTATTTTATGCCATTCTATTCTATTCTATTCCCCATATGTCTATTATTTTCTTATGGTGCAATTCTCACTAATTTTCTGTATCATCTTATTCTACGCTAGGGTTATGGGTACCTGAAGCTTACCCCGGGTGGTCAATGAGTGTGGGGCAGAGACTCATCCTAGGTGTGGCAGTGCAGTGGTTCTGTTCAGTTTTATTCAATTGTGTTCTATTCTCCTCTAAATATTTATACTCTCTTCTTTTCTTAGGATTCTATTCTATTCTGTTCCAGTCTATTCTCTCCTATATGAGATGTGTGTGTGTGTGTGTGTGTGTGTGTGTGTGTGTGTGTGAGTGTGTGTGTTTTCTGATTATTGTTGTACTAATGTTTGTTGATCTGCTCCAAGTAAAGATGCTTTACTGTGACTGATTCCTCAGGTCTCTGATCTGATCTTGTTTTTGTTTGTTGATTTAATTTGCTGATGGTAATTAGAGTTCTGTTAATGCAGTCGCTCTTCATTAGTTTAGCTGACTGTGTTTCTGACAGGCCTCAACTGGTTCTCTCCTCCCTCTTCTTTCTTCCAGATCAGGGTGTTGAAAATAATTCAGACCTGCTCTGCTTTCTTTAAACTGCTACAGTTCGCATGTTTTCCGTCGTTTAAGGCTGTAAACAAAAGAGATGATGTTTTGGTCAGAGCTCGGTCAGAGATCGGTCAGTCTACAACTTGGACAAGCCTCAGCTGTTCTCAGATAACTTTAAAAATCATTAAAAAATAATCATTAATTTAAAATGAACTAATTAGCTCAGTATTGGCATTCACTCCTGACAACAATACAGCAATTTACATTTACAAAATACTGAAAAATAAACAACCCAATTTAATACTAACACTAGAAATTATCATCATCATCATCATCATCATCATCATCGTCATCATCATCATAACAACAAAAGCAAAAACATCATCATCATCATCATCAATTACAGCAACAACAACATCATCATCATTGCCATTCCTCCACCAAGAATTAACCCTTCAGTGCAGACTTTTTTAACAGTTCTACCCGCATTGCTGTGTGGGTTTTTTGCATATCCACCAACAGTCCACACTAAAATTTAACAGTGTGTGTTTTTTTTTTATTCTGATTAATATTCTGATTCTGATTCTTTGTACTGTGACTTGTTCTTGCATTCACTCTGGTTGTGCCGCCTGACCACAGAGCAGCTAAATATCTTCTCATCAGGAAGATGATGCTCACCTCAATGATGGTGTCACTTGTTAGATTTTCGTTCAGCAGGATGATTAGGATTGCTGTTCAACAGCACAAGCTGTGGTTGCAATGGTTACAGTGATATAACAATGATTTATAAAAGTGTGGAAACAAAACAAAAGCTCCTCAGGGTCATGTGCCGGTGTTGACACGTCAAACAGCGAGCATGTGTTAGTTGGTTGAATGTGTTTCTTTGTTGTGTGAGTTTCTGGGGTGTGTGTGTTAGTTGGTTGTGTGCGTTTATTGGTTGGTTGGTTGTGCGTTTGTTGGTTGTGTGTGTGCTGTTGAGTGTCCTGCATGGTGCTCTGTCCGTCAGTTGGTACGTCAGCTGTTGGGCTGTAGCCCTAGTTTAGTGTGGTTTAGTTCCTGATGGACTGTCAGATGTAAAAAAGTATAAATATGAACTATGAGTGTTAAGACGACAGTGTATCGACTGTAATCCAGAATCTCCATTAACCTACAGTGTGTTAGAATCTTCAGTCCTGAACCCTCCAGATCACAGCGGTGTGACGCTACACTTTAATGGAAAGTAGTCAAGTGGTGCAACTGTGCTGAAGGGCTAATATCCTTAGTCCAGCTTGGACTTATCAGTATTAAGAAAGAAGGAGTGAATGCTTATTCCCTGTTTGGTTCTCCAGGTTACTCCCATAGTCCCACAGTAACTTGGTTAAAAGCAGATGTTGATCTTAGTGTAGCTTTACAGGTATAAAGAGCAGACCTAGGCCACTTAAGCTCTGAAGTATGTCGCTCTGGATAAGAGCATCTACTCAATGCCATAGACGTAAACCTCCAAAGACACATTGGGTGGATAGAAAATGCTAAATTGATCCTAGGTGTTACTGTGAGTGTGTGTGTGTGTGTATGTCTGCCTTATGGTGGACTGGTGACATTTCCAGAGAAGCTCCTCACCTTTCTCCAGCACCTTCACCCTGGTTAGGAAAAGCAGGGTGGATAAATGAATGGATTGATGTTGTTCCAAAGTAGCTCAAACTGTAAAGGTACATTACACATTGTTTCAGTTTTTTATCTGTGTCTTTCCAAAGTGAATTTTTGAGTATGGAGTGTTTTTTGCTTTGTGAATGTGTGTGAATATTCAGAGATGCCTCTCTCTAAAGAAGGGACTTTTCTTCTCACTAGAGACAGAGATCGTCACCCAGACTCCCTCAGGCCACGTCTACCACTCATCCAGATCAAAAACAGGGAAGACAGACCCTCTACATGGCTGAATTAAACTTTTATGACCATCAAAGAGCAGCACGAACAAAATAAGCCTTAGATGACTACAGTTTGCTCTTCCATGTAAATGTAATTTCATTAATGACTTAAAGCTACACACAAGAAGAACTGTTCGTCAGATAAAATATCTGCTTTTCTCTTCACACACACATACAGTATGGAGTATAAGTGTAGAATCTGCACTTTCCTCACTGTTTCTCCAATTCTTCCTGTGAAGCTAGAAATAACTCCCATAAAATTACGATGTCCTGTTATCACACGTTAAAAAATGTTATTTTCTACTAAACAAAAGCACATTTGCACAGTTATTCCACACATTGGGCGTTTTATTCGCCAAGATTCTCATGATATCAGTTAATTGGGATTCTTATCCTCTTACAAATTGCGTCCCTAATTATTGGGGGTTGTTAACGGCTTTGTTAATGTGGTAGTTCTAGGGTTTGTCGTGTTGGACACTCCTTATGTGTGTGTGTGTGTGTGTGTGTCTGTGTGTGTGTAAATAATGAAATCTGGACGTGGTTGCGGCAGGCGGGCTGTGAAAATGAAGCCAGCAGGTCACACCGCGACCCGCGCTCCGAGTTCACAAATCCATTAAGCTCTGGAGATGCTCGGTGGATTCATTTGGCGAATGTTAATTCCGTTTGCTATAGATGAGGAGGCGAGAGCGGTCGGTGTACGTTAAGTTGCCTCCTGTCGCCGCAGGAGATGTCTCACCCCCCACACCCCTCCGGTGTCTTTGTGGGGGAAATGGATGGTAAAGAGCTGGGTCTGCTTTCAGCTGCATGAGCATTTAGTGTCATTCGCACCTTTTGAGCAGGGTGGGGCGTGGCAGGAGATAGGGGCCAAGCAGCGGGAGATTAATTTGTCGTCGAGGTTGTGGAATGAGGAATTTGAACAACATCCGTGCAGAATGTTAATGCCTTACGTCATGCAGTTCCATCGTTTGCCTGTTACTGGATGCCGCCGAGGCCGCAGTGAACAGCAGTAGCGGTGGGTTGATAAAGATGTTGCTTTCGGCAGACTTTCCTCTACTGGGCCTTTTAAAGGAAGTGGAAAGGGACGTTTTCAGACTCGTCAGGTACCGTTTGGCCTTTTGTTCTGAAAGCTGACTCTCCTCGAGCCAAGCTGCCAGAAAAAGACATTTAATATTTGTCAGAAGACTTCATTCTTAAACCCCCCCACACACACACACACCTACAGACACACACACACATCTCTGGTGCAGGAGAGGGCAGCTAACCTAATTTGTCTTTTATGCTAATAATTGTAGTGAGATTTAAGCAATGTAAATTTACATTGTACAGAGATTGTAACAAATGTTCTACTGTGACAGGCTGCAAAGAGCCTAAAGACACAAGGAGCCTAGATAAAGGAGTTCCAGCCACTCAGCATTCAGCACCACCA